>VMDO01014418.1:42721-54791 GCA_007922755.1 Pedetes capensis | reverse complement strand
TAATAATAATAATATAATTATTATTATATATTATATTATATATATAATATATATAATTATTTATTATATATATATAATATATATATTATATATAAATATGTATAAATATATAATATATATTATATATAAATATATATATATAAAATATATAATTATATAATATATATAATATAATATATAATAATTATTATATAATATAATAATAATAATAATAATAATTATTATTATTATTATTATTATTATTATTGTACTGGGGTTTGAACCCAGGGCCTTGCACTTGCATGCTTTGCAAATGCTTTACCACTGAGCTGCACACTCAGCCCATTTTTGTTTTTACTTTTTTGGAACAGAGTCTCACTAAATTATGCAGACTGCCTCTGGTCTCGAACTTGGAATCCTCCTGCCTCCACCTCCCAAATTGCTGGGATTACAGGTGCATGCCACCGTGCCTGCCTCCTTGAATTATTTCTGAGAGATGTTTATTATAGACATTTATATTTGTTTTATTCTTACTAATATTTTCTTTAAATTTCATATTTTTTGAAATCTTTTTCCGAGTATGATTAACTACAAAGGTATAATTTCATATCTGTCAGGTGACTTATTAAAATGTTGAGAGATAACAAATATCTATGAGTGTGAAGAAAAGGGAACATCTGAACACCATTGGTAGAAATTTAAATTATTACAGACATTATAGAAAGAATTACCTCAGAAAACTAAAAAATAGAGTTATCATTTTTTCCAATAATCCCACTTCTGCGTATTTATTCCAAATTTTTGAAATGAGTTTGTTGAAGAGATATCTGTACTCCTATGTTCACTGAAGCACTATTACAATACCCAAGTTAGGGACTCAATCTGTGTCCATCAAAAAATAAGTCGATAGAGAAACTGTGGTATATAGTGTAGGTGCAAAAAAAAAGTATATATATATTATTATTAGAAAAATTTTAATGTACAACTTAATGTGATTCATTATGACATGCATTTCCTGTGACATTTCCATATATGTGTTTCATTGTACATTGCACAGATAAGTTCCCCCTTACCCTCTTGTTCACTTACTCCCTCTGTCCCACCCCGGCACCAAAGGCTTCTCTTCCACTTGCCTGTCTTTTTGTGGGAATATTTTTCTATATGTCCTTGGATCACAATTATTTTTAAGGTTGAAACTTTTTTCTGTAGTGATCTATCTTTTTACATTGTCAGTAATATTACATGAGTTTTCTAGCTCATTTGTATTATTACCATTCTTTGGTATTATTGGTATTATTATAATTATTTCCCAAACTATTAAAGTTGGGCAAACCAAATCCAACAACATATTAAAAAGATTGTTCACCATGACCAAGTGGGATTTATTCCACAGATGCAAGGCTGGTTCAACATATGGAAATCAATTAATGTAATCCAACATATCAAGAACCTGGCAAACAAAAATCACATGATCATCTCAATTGATGCTGAAAAGGCCTTTGATGAAGTGCAACACCTTTTCGTGATAAAAACCCTGGAGAAGATAGGCATAACAAGCAAATACCTTAACATCATAAAAGCCATCTATGACAGACCTACAGCCAACATTATATTAAATGGAGAAAAACTGAAACCATTTTCTCTAAGATCTAGAACAAGATAAGTATGTCCACTCTCTCCTATTCTATTTAACATAGTAATTACAGTCCTCTCCAGGGCAAAAGTATATATATTTTAAGAGATGTTATCTATGTATTACTTTTTGAGGTTTAATTATGATAGAAATGTGTAGTATGATGTTTGCTGAAACGATGACATAATCAAATGAATGCTAGCACCACCAATGCAGCAGACAGGATAGTCAAAGAAAATGGTGGAAGCATGGTTGTTATTTGAAGAGCAGGAGACCATTTTGAAGTAGCATTTGAAATTCAAGAACATTGTGGAAGTACAATGCCAATGGAGGTGTGAGTATGCAACAGAACCTCCAACATGCCAAATAATTGCATTCATGATAAGTTTGAGTCTCATGGTATTGTGTGTAATGCGCCCAATAGAAGATCTGGGAGACCTTGCATGGCAACAAGTCCTGATTCTTCTGCTGTGGTAACCACTTTGAATATCTCTTTTAATTGCAGAAGTCAACTGTGATGGACTCATCTTTTGTTGTTAGTATATATCGATTATTACAATTTTAATATAATTTTTTCTTTTCTTAAAATGTGTATGCTTTTATTTTGGTATCTTTTGTATATGTGCCTGCAGCCATAGCACTGTGGCATCTGATCTTGTCAGATCTCAGAAGCTAACCAGGGTAGGGCCTGCTTAGTACTTGGATGGGAGACCATCTGGGAGCACCAGATACTGTAGGCTTGGGAGAAGGACATGGCAACCCACTCCCAAAAATCAATCCACCATTGAAAACCCTATGAATCGCAGAGAAGCACTGACAATAGTGTTTCACTTGTTGTATATAGGGCCACTATGAGTCAGATACCAATTCCATGGCACCTAACAACAACAACAACTCCTCTGTATATGTAGTATATACAAACACACACACACACACACACACACACCCACACACACACACACACACACACGGGCTGGGGTTTAGCTCAGTTGGTAGAATGCTACTCTGTGGTCTCTGAGGCTCTGGGTTTGATCTCTAGCACCACAAAAATGGGAGAAGGATGTGGCAGTCCACTCCCAAAACAATCCCCAATCAGCCATTGAAAATGCTATGAGGGTCACTATGAGTCAGACATGATTCAACAGCACCTAACAGCAACACCTAACATATATATATAACAGATATATATATATATCAGATGTATATATATATATACATACATATATATATATGTGTGTGTGTGTGTGTGTGTGTGTGTGTGTGTAATATTGTATATAATGTTATATATTATATATAATAACAAAATACTATTCAACCTTTAAAAAGAAAACAATTATGTCATTTCTGAAAATACTGGAAAACAGGTTTAGTGAAATAAGCCAGGTATAGAAAGACAAATACTGCATGATCCTACTTATATGTGGAATCTAAAACCATCAAATGCACAGAAAAATGGAGTAGAATGGAGATTACAGAGTCTGGGGAGTGGACACAACCCAGAGATGATGGGTAAAATGCACAAATCTCAGACAGGATGAATAGTATTTTTTTTAGATTCATTCATATCATAGTAAGTATTGTTAGTGTATTGTTTATTTCAAAATTGCCAAAAGGGTTAGTGTTAAATGTTTTCATCAGATAAATATTTGAGGTACATTTATTAGCTTGATTTAATTATTCCATTGTTCTTTTTGTTGAGTTAGGTCTGACTCATAGTGACCTTATATACAACAGATGAAACACCCCCATCACTGTGCTATGCTTGATGCTATTGTCAGTACTTCTCTGCTATTCATAGGGGTTTTAATGGTGAATTATTCCATTTGTATTCATAAATCTCAATACCATATATTACCCCATAAATATATATAAATATAAGTTGTCAACTTAAAATTAAAAAAAGAAAAAACTATGAGCACTTCTTCATACATCACTAATTCCAACTGAATACTATTAAGGAAAAATCTTGTGTCCCATCACATGGTTGTGAAAGCTGGACATTGAATAAGGGAGACAGGAGAAGAATTGATGCTTTTGAGTTATGGTGCTGGAGATAAATATTGAATGTATCATGGACTGCCAAAAGAACCAACAAATCTGTCCTAGAAGAAGTAAAACCAGATTGCTTCTTGGAGGCAAGGATGGCTAGACTGCATCTGATATATTATGGATATGTGGTCAGGAAGGACCAATACTTGGAGAAGGACATCATATTTGGGAGAGTGGAAGGTTAACAACAAAAGAGGACAGCCCTCAACAAGATGGAATGGTACAATGTCTGAAATAATGGGCTTAAACATAAGGTAGATCCTGTGCCTGTCAGAGAATTGGGAGTGTTTTGTTCTGTTGTACATAAGGTCACTATGAATCTGACCTGACTTGATGGCACCTAATAATAACAACATCAGGGAAAGGCAGTGAATGCCTTTGATCTTTCCTCTACTGGAAATAATTAACTGACATATAGTCCATCATATGTGTAAATATTTTATATTTCAAAGTGCTAAAGATCTAATTCATTATCCAAACACTGAATTAAGTCTCTTTTCCCTTTTGAGGCAGATAATTTGTTTCAATAATAAATAGTTTTAGATAGTTCTCTAAAAAAGCTGAGATACTGTTTAAAATTTTTAATCTAATACTAGAAATTAATATGACACCAATCATAATACAGGCTGATATGAATTCAGTTTCATTAGATAATTGTTCTTAGATTTTCAACTAATTATTAAATGTAATGTAATGTTTTCCATGTCTATTTTTAAAAAGGTATTATTTGAGCACTAAATAGTTGCTGTGAGATGTGAAAACTATTTTACTTGTAATCTTATTTAATTCTAACAGTGGTCCCATAAAACAGATTATTTTTATCAATCTATAGGCAAAAAGTCTAAGACTTAGAAAAATTTAGTAACTTGTCTGAATCTAAGATCTGCTTATATTGATATCTGTGATCTTAAGCAGTGTTGTATCTGCTGTCTTCACTATTCTCCTCAATATGAAGTCAATTTTCTTCAAGGGCAATGATTTATTCCTAAGCATAGCATTATTTACATTTTTGTGTGTTAATGAAGCATTTTTGCTGTCAAAGCTGAATTTTTTATTGTGCTAGGACTTTCAGCTGATCAGTGATTATTGCAGGCAGAGAGGTGGGAGCGACTGCAATTTGTAGTGCAAAAGAACTATGGAGAGTATGGCATGGTCACATGCTGGGAGAGCTGGGAAAAAAGGGCTCAACAAAGCTTCCTTTTACTCAATACTATATGCCTTAATTTACTCTCTTCCTTCACAAGACTTTTTTAAAAATTAAATTTAATTTAATTTAATTTTGTTTTGTTGTATTGGAGCAAGGGGTTGAACCTAGGGCCTCATACATGCTAGGCAGGTACTCTACCACTGAGCTGCACTCTCTCTCAATTTTAAATTATCTTTTTATTTTGAGAGAGGGTCTTGCTAAGTTGTGAAGTTTGCCTCTGCCCTCAAACTTGCAATATGCCTGCCTCAGCCTCCCAGGCAAGGGGTTATAGGAATGTGCCATGGTACCTGGCTGATCCTTATTTAACAACAACAACAACAAATCCAAATTGGTTGTGTTAAATTAAATACATAATTTATCTGCTTTTCAATTTTTGATGTATTTTAGTTTTATCAAGAAAATGATGAATAATTGTACAATATTTTGATGTAGAAAATTTAATATATTTTAATTGGACAATGCACTGTAGAGAGAGAGAAAGCTGTTATAGAGAAGAAAAGAAGTCATCAAGTAATTTATTCAATTAAAGAATCACCGTGCAGGTTGAAAATCTGCATGTCAGCCAGTACTTGAAGAGCTTGAATGAGAGAAAGGAAGAAGAGTAAAAATGAAAGAGGAGAGAAAGAGAGAAAGGGATAAGAGAAGGAGAGAGGAGAGAGGAGAGACAGGGGAGGGGAGGGAGAAAGGGAGAAGGAGAGAGGGAGAAGGGCTGGGAGAGAAGGGCAAGGGAAATCAGGGATCAGAGTAACGTGATTTCCACTCTTTTCATCAATGTGTTAAGATAATGGACTACCAAGAAGCAATACATATTAAAAAACAATAAAAATAATTGCTTTAGTTAAAGCTATGCTCCCTACTGTCTACTAGCTATCTGTTCTTTCAAAAGGAACCCTTCCTCATGATTGTGATGTAATAATTAGTAAAACTATGTTCAAATAAGGGCTGGGATTTAACTCAGTTGGTAGAGCACTGCGCTGTAGTCTCTGAGGTCCTGAGTTCAATTCCCAGCACCACAAAAATGGGAGAAGGACCTGGCAATCCACTCCCAAGGCAATCCCGAAATCGTCAGCCATTGAAAACACTATGAGGGTGGCTATGAGTCGGATACCGACTCGACAGCACCTAACAACAATAACAATGTTCAAATAAAGGAAAAACTAGCAATAGGAAGGCCATCAATCATCTCATTAACTCCACTTTGGAGGGATTCAGGCAGATCTAGAGTGGAATTTGAGAAGTTTTGCTTCCAAGAGGAGGAAAATTAATAAAAAGAATAAATTGACCTTGCCAACTTTCAAGTTTCAGACTTATCTGGCTGCTTGTTTCTCCTGCTCCCTCTAGTCAAGACAGTGCACTCAACACAGCCATCTTAAGGAAATGTGTGTGGAAGATGAATTAGATCATTACATATCTGTTGTCTTGTTGGGCACTCCATCACCAAGACTGCCTAAAAAGAAACCAGAATTCCATGGACTAGGAAAGGTAGATTTTTTTCATACTTGTGCAAATATTACAAAAAAATCAGCAGGTTTCCATTATCCTTCCCTGGGATACTGGCCTGTTATTTGTAAAATACTTCTTTGTGGCTTCTACTTTTTGCTGAACATACTCCTTGTATTGTCTTTGTAGTGTATTAGCATTATAAAAAGATCATGTTGTATATTCTTCAAGCGGAATAGAACTGTGACAAAATCTGTGACAAAATTAGACAGTAAATTAAATTCTCATTAAGAAACTTAAATTGTAAATGAGTGCAGTCCTACTTGGGAGCCCTGTGTGGTTTGTCATCACTAATGAGCTTTTATTGGCATGCTTGCCCTTCAGTCTTGTTGCTTCCATGCACAAGATAGAAGACACATTTCAGTTTCTAAGTTGTGACCATGGCCGCTGGCTTTCTCCTTATTCTTACGGGCACAGCATACACCAGTTTTCATAGAAGATTAATTTTCTTCCTCATTGTGGAATAATGCTGTCTAAAAGTGGGGTTATTTTATTTACAAAATAAATCACAATATTTGTTGATACTTGGGAATAACAAGCAACCCCTGGAAAGACTATTTAACATTGTAGCTGATTAGAGCTGTGTGTGCTTGACCTCTGTACTCCTGAAAATGCCCATATTCCAACCAAAAGCTGAACAAATGAATGTATTTAACTTGATTTCTTCTTTAAGTAATGAAATCATGGTGCTGATTGGTAAGATGTTGGTCTCCTCTTAATCTTTTAGCTGTCAGATAAAACAGATGACTTCTTATTAATCTCACTTCTGTACTAATCTTATTTCCTGTGCAATCAATAGAATGATTTTTTGGTATATAAAACAGACTAGGGAGAAGAACCCTATGGCCCACTCCCAAAACAATCAGCCATTGAAAACCTTATGAATAACAGAGAAGCACTGTCAAATATACTGCCAGAAAATGAGTTCCCCAGGTTGGAGGGCACTCAAAAGACAACTGAAGAAGAGTTGCCTCCTCAAAGTAGAGTCAACCTTAACCAGAGGAATGGAGTAAAGTCCCTGGGATTTTCTTTTGCTGATGTGGCATGACTCAAAATGAGAAGAAACACAATTGCTACAACATTGGGATCAAGTATTAAAAAGAAAAAAAAAAAAACAAAGATCATGGGCATAAACAATAAAAGATCATGTGCCTGGCACAGTGTCGGGAGTGCTTTGTTCTGCTCTACACAGGATTGCTATGAGTTGGACCCAACTCGATGGCACCTAACAACGTGTGTTGTTAATCAAAGTTGTAAAAATTCTATTGGCAATAAAGAGAGAGAGAGAGGAAAAAAAGAGAGACAGAGAGACAGAGAATAAATGTTTCAACCAAATGAAGAGGAAATGCAAGTTGGGCAGTAAGTTGAAATGGAAGTAAATAAACAGATTAAACAAGGCACAGCCTACTTTTTCTACTGCCTTGTACACTTGTAGTAACTGCAGTAGTCCACAGTAGAGTGAGAAGGTAAAAGCAAATGTCTACCAGAAAGTCCAGGTCATTTTGATTGAGGATGAAAAATGGCCTTTGGGGAGTACATAAAGTTCTTCAAAGGTTTCTTCATTCTGAATACCAAACAGGCTCAGTGGACAGATTCCCTTCAGAAGTGCTGAACAGAGGTGGTATTGGCCGCTGCCAACACAGCCGTCTAGGAAGACAGAGCTCACTGATGAATGATTCATCTCAGCTACTGCAGCCTATAGTATATTCCTTACTTGAATTGGTGTTGGGGAAGGTGAAGGTATCAAAATTCAAATACATACATTTCAGGATTCTAAGTTTTGCCTTGCTGTGATGCAGGGCTGTGTTCAGAACCAGGGCCCAGTCATTAATCCTGTCTCACCTGTACTTTGGCATTTTTACTTTCTATATTTTAAGATGCCTCAATAACATCATAACATCACAGAGTTTTATCATCACCATATGTGGATGGAATTCTCTAGGGTCTAAACTGCTTCAAATGAAGTCCCTTGGGGTTAAAAAGTAAACTAGTAGTTATTAGTGTTCATTTTCCCTGAGTGTTTTATTGTCCAAGGTTGTTTTATTTTATATATATTTATAAATATACAGTATTCTTGTAGTAGTTTTAATATAGGTAGTTTAGTTTTGCCTGAATACATGCTAAGTCACCATTTCAACACATTTCTAGGCCAAGTAATATTTTTGTAGATCCCTAGGCTGTAGAATAGCCCAACTACTTAAGTTGTTTAATTGATTTATAGGAAAGAAGACAATGAAGTTTATACTATGTTTTGCTTTTTCAATTAATAGTTAATACTCTCTTTAATATAATACTCAGTAACACTATGCAAATTAACAATGCTTTTAGGATAGTTTTTCTGTCCTGGGACGTTGAACACAGAACTTTTGCAAGTTCTCCAGCACTGAGCTCAACTTCAAGCCACTTTTTAATTTTTATCTTGAGATGAGGCCTTGCTGACTCTGATTTCAAACTTGCAATCTTCCTACCTCTGTCTTCCAAGTCACTGGGATTACAGGGGTGCACCACTGCATCCAGTACTTTTTGGTGTTTTAATTGTTCTTGTTCTGTAAATAAAAATAATTTTCTGATAAAAATGCCCCCCAAAGTAAAAATTATTAGAGACAAAAATAAATTATTATTTCTTAGTAAATTGTGAATCATTTAGTACACAGTATGAAGCTGAAAATAAACATATCTTTGAACATGTGCATCAGGATATTTGGGTCTGTAGGTAAAAAGTCTTTAATTACTAAGGAATCTGATTCTCTTCTCTTTGCATGTATTAACTTGGTTGTACTTCACATATACTTAAATGTAGAAATGGATGGAGAATCTAATTATACAGTAATAATACTGGCTTGTAAAAATTAAACTTGTCTAGAATAACTTTATGTTTGAGGCCATGTACTTATTTCAGTGATGCTGGAAATGTTGACAAATAGCTCTATTTATGGTCGTCTATCATCTATCTACATTAAATTCTGTTTTAAAATTGGCCTTTAAGCCAAGTCATGTGCCAGGCAAAAAATAATATTATTTCATGGTATCATACTTTTGTCTTTGCCCCAGATAATTAATGTCATACTTATTCTTGAGGCTTATCTCCAAATGATTTGGTTCTTTTAAAATATTACATTTACTACTAGTGATGATGTGGGGAAATAGGAAATCTTACACAATGCAAGTGAGAATATAAATTATTGCAGTCACTATTGAAATAAGTATGGAGAATCCTCCAAAAAACTAAAGAAAGAACTACCATATGATCCAGTTATGTGCCCAAAGGAATTTAAGTTATTATTCACCAGAAACACATGGTTACCCATGTTTATGGTGTTACTATTCACAGTAGCCGAGTTATGGAATCAGCTTGTATGCTCATCAAGAGATGAATGGATAAAGAAAATATGGTATATATACACAAAAGAGTTTTATTCAGCCATAAATAATGAAATTATGCCATTTGTAGGAAAATAGGTGTAACTGCAAATCTTCACATTAAACAAAATAACCCACTCAGAAAACACATACCTTATGCTTTATCTCACATGCAGAATATGTAGGTACATGTGTTTGTGTGTGTATATCTGTCTGTCTGTCTGTCTGTCTGTCTGTCTGTCTGTCTGTCTGTCTATCTATCTATCTATCTATCTATCTATCTATCTATCTATCTATCTGAGAAGGATGTGGCAACCCACTCCTGAAGCAATTCTGGAACAATCAGCCATTGAAAATCTTATGAGGATCACTATGAGTCAGACCTGACTCAAAGGCATCTGACAATGACAATATGTATATGCACATACATATTGTTGTTGTTGTTGTTGTTTTAGGTGTCAAGTCGGTATTCAACTCATAGTGACCCTATGTACAACAGGTGAAACAGTATTGTTACTGCTTCTCTGCTATTCATAGGATTTTTAATGGCTGATTGTTTTGGGGGGGAGTGGGTTGCCAGGTCCTTCTTACAAGCCTACAGCACCTGGTCTTCCTAGGTAGTCTCCCATCCAAGTACTAACCAGGCCCAACCTTGGTTAGCTTCCAAGATCTGATTGGATTGGACTCTACAGTGGTACAGTTGCAGGCTACACACATACACACACACACAGAGGGTGTCAAAAATGTATGCACATTTTAAGAAAGAAAAACACTGTATTAAAATTGTAATCCTTAATATATACTGACAAAAAAAGATGATTATAACTCATATTTGACTTTTGCAATTACAAGAGGTGCTCAGAGTGGTTACCATAGCAGAAGAAGCAAGATTTGCTGTGTGAAGCTTCCCAGATCTTCCCCTGTGTGCAATACACACAGTAGTATGCATCTGAAACATCACTAATGTGTGCAGTTGTGAGGCATTGGAGGTTCGGTTGCATACTCACACCTCCATTGTTGTACTTCCACAATGTTCTTGAATTTCAAATACCACTTCAAAATGGTCTTGCTCCCCTTCAACAACAATTGTGCTTCTATTTGTTGCATGATTGTGCTAGCATTCATATGATTAATGCCATCTTTTCAGTTAATGTTATATTACACATTGCTATCATAATTCAGTTTGACTTTGGAAAGTAATATGTAAATGATGTTTCTTAAAATATGTATAAATTTTTGGCACCTCCAGTGCCATATATACAGGACATGAAAATAGAAGGAGGAATATTTTGGAAGATGAAGGGGATCAGTGGGAAGGGAGAGAGGAGGACAAAAGAGGGTAATAGTGAGAAGTAAATATGATCAAAGTAATAATATACATGTATGAAATATCATAATGAAATTCATTTTGTACAATGAATATAATAAAAATTACACTTACTTTCAGAGTTAGTAAAATTACTGGAAAATTAAAAGAGAAATTTCAAATGTGTTTTCACCATGAACTCATGGATATGCTACCAAGTTACCACTTGGAGGGAATCAGCAATGACCCAGTATATCATGTTTTTTATGTCTCATTATGAAAGATTCATGATTCAGATTTATTTTTCTGGCACTAAAAACAGGCTGGTTTTCAGGGTTTGTCTTTTGATCACTGAAACACAAAACTTGAGGGCAAGTAATGTCTCTTGAATAAAAAACTACATAATCTCTCAAGAAAGTATAGAATAAAATATCATTTTATGCATTATTTTATTACCTTTGTGTTTTCCCTTTAGAATCTCAACGAGAGAATGTCTGAGCAGTAATGATGCTGAGGAAGGTACAGGGCTGTCTAGAGCACCAGAGGCCATAAGCATTTTATCAAAGAAAAATAGTTTTCATCTTGTGTAGAAACATTGCTGAGTTGTAAAATGAGTGTAAGGAAATCTGAATTCTGATTTCCTCAAGATAACAATTTTGGTAAAATATATTAGAATGTCAAATTATTTTGTCCTTTCCCCTCATATTTTGTGATGCTTCTGCTTTGCTGTAACACTAAGTTTTTTTCTGCTTCTCTGATCTACCGGAACTTTACAAAAGGAGTTTGGGCATAGGTAACATGAATTTTAGTGTATGCTTAACGATCTCTCTCTGCCATGGCATATGCCTATAATCCCAGAGACTACAGAGGAGGAGGCAAGAGGATTGTGAGTTTAAGGTCAGAGATAGCCTGCATAATTTAGATTGATCCTGTCTCAAGATAAAAAATGAAAAAGGGGCTGGGGGTGGAGCTCAGTGGTAGAGCACTTACAAAATATATACAAGGCTCCAGGTTCAAGCCCCCAGTTGCAAAAAAA
>VMDO01014418.1:0-42621 GCA_007922755.1 Pedetes capensis | reverse complement strand
ATTAAAATAACATTGCACATTGTTATGATTTTATTTAACCACTGAAATATTCCTGGAAGTGTGACTTTACAGGAATATTGGATTTTAGTTTTTCTTTCACATTTAGAATGTAAAATACCTAGAAGTTCTTCCAAACTTTTATGTTAATCCTAACTAATTATCTCAGATTGGTCAATATGAGTACTTCTACTAATGAACTGTCAACGAAAGGGTATCACTGCACAGAATAAATTTCATGAAAGTTATAAAATATTAAAAGGAATAGTACCAGCTTATTTGGAAATTTGTGCACATAAAACAACACAAAATATCCTATTTTTCACATTTCCCAGTTAACTATGTTAAGACTGAGCCATCAAAATATTCTATTTCAGGATAAGAAATGGCTAAAAGAATTTTGTTTTGTTTCTCAAAGTGTATGGACCCTCATTGTCCTTGGGAATATTTGAGGGATGGTTAATCAATATGCTAGTTTCACAAGTAAAGATCACTAAAACTTTTAATATCCATTTCAAATTTGATATAAAATTAATTATGGTTTTCATAGAAATTCTTGAACATTTAAAAATTTAAAACAGTGAATATGCATTAATATTTTTACATGAGATAATATTATGTTAACTAGGTAACTGTTGGCATTTTCATGTCCTCTGTACATGGATGTTTTTCAAATTTTTGTGTTGTACTATTGTACTAATACTATAGCTATGATTCACAAACGTCAAAATATCACAGAGGGAATTATTGAAACACAAAAGAATTGATGAAAATAGTACTCTGAATACAACTGAGAATAACCCTTATAGTATAAAGAGTGATCAGATCACCTAGTAAATACTCTAGATGTGAATCTATTTGTTGGAAGAATCCCATGCAGGATGAATGCCCTGGTATGGTATTTTTTGCAAAAAGAACTGAAGAGGAAAATATCAAGTACTTAATAAAATGACTTGTGTTTGGATATTGGATTTGTTCACTGGTGATATATTGTCCCAGGTCCTTATATACGCACATCTCACACACATGTATATGCATGAATGTATATATATATGTGGGAGAAGGATGTGGCAACCCACTCCCAAGGCAATCCCAAAACAGCCATTGAAGACCCTGTGAGGGTCGCTATGAGTCGGACACCGACTCGACGGCACCTAACAACAACAATATATATATGTATCATGAGCCATTAAAGGAAGCATAGTGTATTATAGAAGGCACAGTGAATTTTTTTATAAATTCAGTTAACATTTATTTGTTTCACTCTGCAT
Organism: Pedetes capensis; assembly: GCA_007922755.1. Lineage (NCBI taxonomy): Eukaryota > Metazoa > Chordata > Mammalia > Rodentia > Pedetidae > Pedetes > Pedetes capensis. Next base: position 41,353 of record VMDO01014418.1, on the reverse strand, counting down.
AAAACACAATTTACAATATATTTTCAAAAAGTTTGTAAAAATAACTCCTAAAATGACATTTTGTTCGTAGAGAAGCAGAATGAACTTCTGATTAATAAGATAGCATGTATCTATGTAATTATCACATTTTCTAGTTAGATGTTTCACAATTTAGTTGCCCCAAATAATATTTTACAGAATATTATTTAGTTCTTGGCATGTGAAGGTAAGGGTTTCATGACTACTAAGTGCTCTTTCCATGTTACAGGAACACAGTATAGTAAATTGAAATGTAGATTTTGAAAAAGTTGCTACTGGGTTTAATATTGATGAAAAGTAACAACATATTTAAGGGGAAAGGGCATTGCTACAAAAATTAGATAGACAAACTATGTTTATATTTTTGCTTCAAAGAATATAATGACTAAGCATGAAGACTATAGTTTATTTTTTAAGAAAAATGTTTACTGAGACATAAAAATATAAATATTTTACATATTAATGGCATACAATATGATGTTTCAGTACATGTATAAATTGTGTGATCAGGTTAAGCACACCTGCCTTTGCACACATTAACCACTTTATGGAGAAAATATTAAAAATCCTTTCTTCTAGCTTTTTGAGATATAGTATATAATTGTCACATAGTCATGCCACTATGCAATAGTGCTCTAGAATTTCTTACTCTGATCTACTTGTAAATTTGTTCTCATTAACCAACATTTTTCCACCTCACCCTACCCCTTACTCTCCCCAGCCTTTGGTAACACCGTTCTATCTCAATTACTATGAGTTAAACTTTTTTTATGTTACATATATGAGTGTGTGGTATAACTTTTCTGGGGACACAAAAAAGGAATGTCAACTCACCCCAAATGATTAGGGCACAGACAGACCAGAGAAAGGATTCCATCAGGTCTGTCTTAGTGAATCAGTGAGTTTACTGGGGTTACTTACAGGAACATGGGTAACTCATAGGTAGCCTCAAGGCAGCTGCAACACTGGTAAGATCCCGCCAAGGAGTCCTGTCCCAAGGAGTCCCACTGGGGAAGTCCCATCCCCAGTTCATTGTTTGCCTTTTCAATAGTGGTGAATAGAATCACTTATATTTATGTGTCCAGCTTATTTCACTTGAAATAGTTATCTCCAGTGTCATCATGTTGTCACAAATGACAGGATTTTTTTAAATGGCTGAATAGTATTCTATTGTGCATATGTACCACATTTTCTTTATCCATTCATTACTCAACAGGTATTTAGGATGTTTTTATATATTGGCTAATGTGAATAGGGCTGCAATCAACATGAAAGTGTACATGTCTCTGACATTCTTATTTATTTTCCATTGAATTTATAAACTGGAGTGGCATTGCAGGGTTAAACGATAATTCTATTTTTAATTTTTTGAAGTACCTCCAGAGTGTTATTAATAAGCTATACTAAATTTATATTCCCATCAACAATGTGCAAGATTTTCCTTTTATACCATTTTGCCAAGGACATTAGAATTTAATTTTAGAAGAAAATAGACAAGTATGATTTTTTTAAAAACTTGGGAAAGTTGGAGAAATATATCTACCTTCATTTTGCAGCTGTAAGAAAAAATAAATACTAAGCCATGATGCCTGTGTTTTCAAGACCTGTTTCATGAAGAACATCAGTTCATATCAATGCTTCTGTTCCTATCTATCACAATATTCCTTTTAATAGAGTTTTTTGGCCTCATAAATGCTAGACAAGCATGCTACCACTCAGTCATAGCCCCAGCCCATTAATAGATTTTGTATAACTATTGGGATACTTATTTCATATCATCTTGATATTTTCTTAGTTGTGAATTTTTTACTTGGATAGAAATCAATATACTGCATTATGATGATGTGAGATAGTAAAATATTACAATATTCTTCTGGGCAATGATAAAAATACTTCTGATTTTTTGTTTTCTATTACTAAATAACATTTTTGCAATACTTAATTAGAATTCACTTCCTTGGGTATAAAACATGTAAAAGTTACATTCCATTAGAGATTCTTTCTTTATTTTTATTTTTGTCAGTACTAGGGGGTTGAACCTAGGATCTTAAACATGCTAGGCAAGTGCTCTACCACTGAGATGACCCTCAGTCCTTTTTAAATTTTTTGTTTTGAGATACAATTTGAGAGTTTCATCAAATTGCACAGGCTGCCTCTGGCCTCAAATTCTCAATACTCCTGCTTCATCCTCCCGAGTTGTTGGGATTACAGGTATGCCATGGCACTCGACTCCATTAGAGATTCATAACCAAAATTGTACATCCCATCCCTCCCTGAATCTTGGCCTTGGCATTCTAATCTGTTAATTTTACAGTAAGATCTATGAAGGGTAGACATTAAAAATTTTCACTAAGATCAGTTGTGAATCACTTTAGAATTCTATAATCTTACAACTTTAGCATTACTTCTTACATCTATATTCCATTTTAATCTGTTTATTCCTTCTAGTTGCCACATATATATTTACATTTATATATATATAGGAAGTATTTGCATAACAGGCATGTAAATATTTATGTGAATATACATACCCACACATAATATATACGCACAATACATTTATAATAGAAACCTTGCTTTTATCACTCATATTATGATATTATTTATCCTTTGCTCTATCAAGCAAAAATGACAGAGGGCTATGGTATATGCTATGTAAAGACTACTTGGGGATGTACCAAAGTATACCACTGGACCACTTCAGGAAGATCAATTATTCAAGGACATGTTCAGTACTGAAAGTGTTATGTATAGGTTTAAATAGTGTATATCTACTTTGAAATATGCTATGTTTATTTTATTTTATTTTATTTTTTGTTGTACTGGGGGTTGAACCCAGGACCTTGTGCTTGTGTGCTTTTAAGTTTTTTTTTTTTTTTTTTTTTTTTTTTTACTTTTTGAGACAGGGTCTCCTAAGTTGCGCAGATTGCCGCCTCTGGTCTTGAACTTGCAATCCTCCTGCCTCTTCCTCCTGAGCCACTGGGATTATAGGCATGTGCCAGTGCATCCAGCAAATATGCTATGTTTATTAATATCATTGATAAAATACTTCTAAACTACCAGATGTAATGTATACAGCCATACCACTCTGGCAATGGGTCTCGTCAGATCTCAGAAGCTGAGCAAGGTTGGACAAAGTTAGTACTTGAATGAAAGACTGCCTGGGAATAACAGATGCTATAGTCTTGGGATAAGGATGTAGCAGCCTGCTCTCAAAATAATCAGCCATAGAAAACCCTATAAATAGCAGGGAAACACTGTCTGATATAGTGTTGAGCACAACAGTGTTGAGTAGTGTTTTGTTCTGTTGTACCATAGGGTGGCTATGAGTTCCACACAATTTAATAGTACCTAAAAACAACCACTAGATATAATAGCATAGTTCTTTCTTATTTAACAAATGTATTATAAGATTCTTTCATTATTACTTTTTTACATTTATAATATTATTGTTATGTTCTTTGAGTAGGGCACCATGCTTTTCTCAGATAATCCAAAGTTCTAAAAATATTTCACAGGCATACTACTTTATTTCTATAAATTATTGTTGGTAGCTCAGTTATTTCTCTATAAATTTGAAGGACAAATTAATTATTTTGGTGCTGTAGTAAAACAATTTAATAATGATAAAACCAGACATTTTCCATATAAAGTACTCTAGATCCCAAAGAGTGGTTTGCACTTTTTATTTCTTCCTGTGTATGTTCATATGCCCCCAATGACAGTAAGTATTTTTGACAATTCTCACTTAAACAATTTCCCCTAATAATCTTTCTTTTTTTATCCCTTACATATTTTTCATTATATTTTTAAAAAATCAAACCACTTCATAATTTGCACTTTCACTGAATATTGTGTTCACAAGATTTATATATGTGAGAATTTTTCCATATAGTTTAGTCATTTTAATGATAGATAGATAGTGATAATGATATGAATACACCACAATTCATTTAACGCTTTGGTTCACAGACACTTTGGTTGACAAGCAAAGCTTCCACAATATTCTTGAACACATCTCTGCACATCTGTGCTAGTTTCTCTAAGGGGCAGAATTACTGGAGTGTGGAATATGTGCAGAGTTTGCTTTCCTAGCTGTTGGCTAACTTCTCTCCACAAAGGCTATACTGATGTACACATCCATGAGAAGTATATGAGAAGTTCTGTTTTTCCACCTACTTGATAACACTTGCTATTATAGCAGGTACTCATTTGGAAAAAATGTTATTTTTTATTCACTCAAAATAAAATAAATAACAAACACTACATACAAATGTACAATTGCTTCTTTGTTGAAGATAGAATACTGTATATTTTTACAGATACCAGTGAAGAATTTCCAATGCCTATAAGCCTTCTCCCTGGAGAAAAGTTGCCCAATAGCCAAAAAAAAAAAAAAAAAAAAAAACTATGCAGATCTTGTAAAGTAGTAGGCTGTAGTGTGGTTTTTATCATATACTTTATGGATACCACAATCACTAATAACTGTATATCTGTCTTAGAATTCTAGGATGAGAAAGAGATTGAGAAGTTTGAATAACACAAAGCATTCTATTTATGTATCATTAGACAACCAAAGACTGCATAAAATTATGGGTAACAATGTGAGGATGAGAGAAAAAGACAATTATGTGCAGCTTACAGGATATTAAAAAATGTGAATGTTATATTACATCTTTATGATGAGATGCAGAATTTCTATTTATCTGGCACTTTGAAAAGATGAATGTAATGTTTCATTTAAAAATAATATGAAAAAGCTTAATTCATTTTCCTGAAATAACCTAATATAAATACTATATTAGTTTGATAGGTTTTTTATGTGATTGTGAATGGAACCAGTTTTATTTCATCTTAACCTCATCTCCCTCAAAATTATGTTCAATGGTAGTTAAATATCATCAGGCATGTCCTGGTCATTTATGTTCTCTACTGTGTTTAAACGATCGATTTTAGAAATATTGTCAAAGATTTCTTCAAGCTTGCTGACTCGTTTTCAGTGATTGATGATGCTAGAAATGTTGGTATTTTTATTCATTGTTTCACCTCTTCATGCATCTCTGAGGTTATTTGAATTATGTAAAACTTCATCATTGGTAGCTGAAACACTTTGAAATCAATGAAGTGTTTCTACTATCTATTTTTTATTCTCTCACTATTCATAACAGTTTTATTCTCTAATGTTCCCCCAATAGTGTGTGTTGGACTATGTCAAAGAAAGTCTTTTTAACTGTCATGTGCATTTACTTTAATGAGCAGATGATTGAAATATTTTCAGTCTGACTGCTTGGATTTGGATCCTGGTTCTTCAAGTTCCTTACTGTATGATGTTGGACAATCGTTTCTATCTCTTTGTTACTCCACCTACAATAATAGGTTCAGTAAGGATATTGGGGATTGTTGTGATGAAATGAATGATTATATGTGGAGGTCTTAGAATAGTGCTTGACATAGCTGTCAATGGCATACAACTATGCTGTGAATTTCCCTTTAAAATAGTTTTAAAAAATAAGGACTCCTTTTCTACATTCAGCACTTATAATTCACCTAATAAGTTATAAGCTGTGACTAGTACTGAGAATACTACTCAAATGCAATACATATAGTATGTACGATGCCAAGATTTAGAGTCTAATTCAAGGACACAGCCAACACAGTAGCCATCCAACATTGTGGTAAATGTTCTAATAGAGAAAGTATAAGTTTCTAATTCAGCACTGAACCTCAATTTGAACATTAAAGGGAGGATTTCTTTGAGGAAATGAGGACAATAGAAGCTACTCATTACTTTTGATCCAAATGACTCAATGATAACACTTATGAGTAATTGTTAATGAATATATTAAAATTCTTTGTGACATTTTGAGTAGTGGATTTCACGTAGACTTCTGAAAAATGCAAATTTTATTCCCACACCATCAGATCAAATCATCTCCTATCTATTGTTGCTGCAGTTATATACCAACACCTGAGTCATCTTTTGATTTCTTAAAGATTTATATTCTTTCTTTTCTTTTGCTAAAGTTTTTTTTTTTTTCAAAAAGTTTAATAATGCTAGTAAGGCACATAAATTGTGTTCTGGCAGACATTAAGACTTACTTTCTTTTACCAAAGAAAATGGCATTTTATATAAAATTTGACAATTGAGAGTAAAGGGTACTAAAGCTTAAGGTACAGAGCACAACTTAAATGAAACTATGAAAATATTGTTATTCAGCTTAGAAAGAGGAAATAGGAAATAGGACCAAGGCATAAAGGGGAGATTAAATATGTATTCTTCTATCTCAAAATCCTTTAGGAATGGGAGTTGTGGCCTCTTGTGAGCACCACATCACATCATCAAACTCCAATTCCAGACTCTAAATTTACAATGACAGAAAAGCAAAGATAACTACAAATGCATTTCTTGGTATATGCCAAAGGGAAGCTTGAAAGTGTTCATAACACATTGATTTATTTGTTCCAGATAAAATGACAGATGGCTATAATTCCTCCTATGGTTACATTCAAATGAAAAAGAATTATTTTTTGCAAAAATTTAGAAATACTTCACTTTCATTCCTAGTTGGAGTACGGATCTCACCATTTTAAATAAGGGCTATATCTATAGTGAAAACAGAACTTTAATTCACACATTTCTTACATTCCATTCACATCCCACACAGTCATTATGGTTAATTTAGCAAAGTTTCTTCAAAATAAGATATTAAATAACTGAAGAAATTTCAAACTTTAACAAAGTTTAATGTGATGTGAGATATTACTGGAAAAGCCCTTACACTGGCAAAGGTCATTCAAAGATAAAAATAGGAGCTAAATGATCCTGGACCATAAGTTTGCAAGGAAACATTTGTCACTTTCCTCCTTGATATATAGTAAAATAATTGGCTAGAATAAATTATGGTATAGGCTGACATCAGTTCTTCATTTAAAAAAGGCTATTGTTCAGTTCAAGATATTAAAAATGACTATAGAACATGATATGAAACATCATAGATACAAGAAGATCTTATATTTACCCAAGGAGGACTCCATTAAGAACTTTTATTTAGGTCTACCTAGTATTTAGAGAACTTCTGTGTGATGATTTTGTCTTTTCCGGAATAAGAATCCAAACTGTACTTCAAGGAGAGAATGGAGGGATGGGATAGCTGTGTTTTACTATTTAATTTGTGATCACATTATTAGTAGATAAAACAAGCTTTATCATCTTCCACCCACTACAATGGAAAATGAACATAGTAGGGCATCCATGAAAAATGCAAAAGTTTATAAAGGAATAGAACAGACACCTGTTCCCTGCCATCCATCTCCTTCTTTTACTAATACTGAACAAAAAAAAGTCCATTCTTAAAGGTCATGACCTCTCTCAAGTCACCTTGAATGTAATCTATATGTAACCCTTACCATAAGGAAGGTACCACATAGAGGAAGTTGTTGTTAGGTGCTGTCAGTTTGGTGTCCAACTCACAGCGACCCTAGGTACGACAGGCGAAACAGTGTTGTTAGTGTTTCCCTGCTACGCCATTTTCAATGGCTGATTGTTTTTTGGGAGTGAGTTGCCAGATCCTTCTTCCAAGCCTAACAGGCACCTGATGTTCCAAGGTGGTCTCCCATCCAAGTACTAACCAGGCCGGACCCTGCTTAGCTTCTGAGATCTGATGGGGTCAGATGTCACCACGGTATGGCTGTAGGCATGTAGGAAGTTGTTGTAGGTGCCATTTTAAGAGTTTTTAAAGTCTACATGGTTAATCTAGGGGCAATTTTATAATATTGATACTTTTAGAGCACTAACACAAAAAGTGAATCTGATAAAGTTCTATGTATTGAATCAATTGTTGTTGTTGTTGTTGTTGTTGTTGTTAGGTGCCGTCGAGTCGGTATCCGACTCATAGCAACCCTCATAGGGTTTTCAATGGCAGACTGTTTTGGGATTGCCTTGGGAGTGGATTGCCAGGTCCTTCTCCCACTTTTGGGGTGCTGGGAATTGAACTCGGGACCTCAGAGACTGCAGCGCAGCGCTCTACCAACTGAGCTAAATCCCAGCCCATTGAATCAATATTAAGCATTAGTTACATGAATATCATAGCACCTCTTTATATCACTAATCACCAGAATTAGAAATTGCTTTGAAAACTTAAAAACAGGGCATGTTGGATAATTAGAAATTGCTCACTTCTACTATATAGAAACTAGGTTCATAGTACAGTGTGGCTGCAAAAATGGAAGACTGCAGATTTGACAAGGAAGCCAAATTGTGTTTTTAGATAATTTTAGGAACCTGGCAGTACTGTTGAAGCAAAATACTCAATACAACCAGAAATGAACCAAAAAAATTTTTCTGTTACCAAATAAACATCTGATATTATTCCCATTGAGAATAAATATAGTTAAGCCTTGGAACAGATAAATTTGCCTCTTCCTCCCGATTCTGTGGCCCCCGGCCTCCTCCTGCTTCTTTCTCAGGAGAGGTCCAGGCTGGAGCATCTCAGTTTTAGCCGCTTAACAGCCGGTGACATCTCCTCGTGGCATCCCAGGCCTCCAACACCCAGATAGCTGGTGACCCTGCACTGCGCACCCTGGGAAGACACCGGTGCGGGCCCTGCTGAGGGTCACAGGGGTGGAAAAAGCTCCATTGCACTTCGTCTCACCCCTTCCTGAAGACCAGAAGACTGAATATTTATATTCTTAACTCAGACTTTCTGTATCTAATTTGTGTGGTAAATTATTTTAATATTCTTCTATTCTCTCCTGGATTCTGAGTCGCTTGGTGTTTTTTATTATTATTTTATTTATTTTTTATTGTACTGAGGGTGTTGAACCCAGGGCCTTGCACATGCTGGGCAAGTTCTCCACCACGGAGCTGCACTCCCACTCCCCACTTAGGCTTAATTTGAGAAAGTTTCTCACTGAGTTGCATAGGCTGCATCTGGCCTTGAACTCACAATCTTCCTGCCTCAGCCTTCCAAGTAGCTGTTGTTGTTGTTGTTAGGTGCCATTGAGTAGGTGTCCGACTCATAGTGACCCTCTGTACAGTAGGGGAAACACTATTGTCAGTGCTTCTCTGCTGTTCATACGGTTTTCAATGGCAGATTGATTTTTGGGAGGGAGTTGCCAGGTCATTCTCCCAGCCTACAGCTTCTGGTGTTCCCAGGCGGTCTCCCATCCAGGTACTAACCAGGCCCGACCCTGCTTAGCTTCCGAGATCTGACAGGATCAGATGCCACAGGGCGATAGCTGCAGGCATTCCAATTAGCTAGGTTACAGGAATGTGCTAGGACATCTGTCTGGTAGATGTCTTCTTATTCAATGACTTTGCCTTTCAACATACTCCCTACTAACTTCCCTGGTTATATGGTAGGTTTTGCTATTACCAATGCAAGGCATAAGTAATCTCAATTTCAAACCTTCTGGTTTGTGACCACCACAGTCTGTCTTTCCATTTTTTCTTTCTTTTGAGCTCTGAATCCAAACATATTTTAACCCTGCAGGGTCTATAATCTATTTCTTTTCTCTTCTCTGTTCTTATATTCTCAGGAACTTCCTTGCCAGAATTCAATCCTACAACCAACCTCTATACTCATCTCATTGCAAACTCTTCAACTTCTTTGCCCTGTTTTCATTTTGTCATGCTTCCCTGCCAAAACCCGAACCTTAGTTAAATATCTCTCTCCATATATGGAAACAAACACAAATTCATTCAATTTCATTTGCAGAAGGTGAAAGAATTATAGGATCTGAAGAGAAACCAGAGCATCATCCAGGTTCATTTGACATTCATCACCATGGATCTACTGTGGCCCATTAATTCTCAACTGTAAATAATTCCCTAGTCCATTTAGTTTACTTTCACACTTTTCTGAATAACCAATTCATACCTTTTGTATTAGTTATCTGCTGCTGTGCAACACATTAGTCCAATATTTAGCAGCTTAAAACAACAAACATTAATTAGGTCACAGATTCTGATGGCCAGAAATATGGGTGAAATAGGTGCCACTCACAAAACTGCAAACAGCTGTTGTCCAGGGTGACAGTCTTTTGAGGCTTCAATGGGTGGAATCTATTTCTAAACTCACAATTCTTTACAGGTTTTAGGTCCTGACTGGCTTGGGGTAAAAAATAGTTTCTTAATTTATGGAACCTTCCAAGAGCAGCTCATAACATGGCTGAGAGATTGAAGTCATAGTCATTTTATAACCTAATTTTAGGAGCAACACTGCCTTACTTTTGCCATTTTATATTCATTAGAAGTGATTCACTAGGTCTAGCTCACACTCAAGGGGAGGGATCACACAAATTCACTAAGTACACATCACTAGGAATACCAGGCTATGTCCTGATCTTTCCTTTTTCTCTTTAAATTTTCAAAATGTCCTTTTTCCTATTCTCCCCATCTGGGAACCTTTACTTACATTGTCTGTGAAAGTGGGAACAGCCATACAAATCTCCACAGGTTGCCACCACAAGGTATGTCCTTTATAGTGTTGATCTTTTCTCCTTTCTGTTCTATGGATGAGTTGTCATTGCTGACCTAACCAAGGCCAAGTCCCCCACTTGTACAACTCAGTACATTCTCTCTTTACTACTTAAGGATATTACTCAAATAATTTCCCTCTTTTTTCTTATCAAATCTTTTCATATCACCATATAATTTCTTACATCTTCAAAAATCTTTCTTGCTTGCACATCCCTTTATTGCCATTGCTACATTTTGAACTTATCTACTTGAACACTACTTGAAAAGTATGTCTATTCATTATCTCAATTCCTTTTTTCCTATGCCTTCTATAATAATTATATTGCAATTGTATTACATTGAAACTGTTCTTATCTTTTTGGAATCATCCTTTATTTCCAGTATTATTCTTAATGGCAACAATCATGTTATAATACTTAATATAGGACAGAGAAAGCAATGAGGGACGGGTAGATATAAAACTTTAAAAAAATGACCACAAGATCAGAGCTGTGCAAATTTTCTTCTGGGTATGCACGGCTTCTGTACAATACTAAATTCAGTTCCTAAATTGGAACATTGTCAGTTTACCAGCAACAGAAAATTCTCTGGGTAGCAATCATCCCTGTCCACTGATAAATGTATTCTTTGTGTTCTATACTAGGTAATGACAACTTCCCCTCTAAAATTTTTCTTATTCTTTTTCTTCTAGAAGAGATTTAAAATTTCCAGCTGAAATTAGTTGCAAAAATGTTAGACCTCTAAAAAAGTTAGAGATTTTTATACCCTGTAGTAACAAATGTGTTCATTCTTAAATAAAATTCACTTATCATACTGCTGCTGAATAATACATACATGCATAAAACGTTCACATTCTGTTCTTTCTCGTGTTGTATTTACCAGAGATTACCTGGAAGTTTCTTGAGACTGGAACTTTTTCTGCTGTGTTGGAAAGATATTCAGATGGCTTTGATCTGCACAGGACCAAGGAAATCTTTGTGTGGATCAGGCTCTTGTCATTCAGTTGGTATGTATGACCCCTTTATAAATTGTCGTTTAAACAGGGTTCCTAGGCAACAAAGGCAATTCCCATTTGTGTCTTTGTTGTTAAATCTGAACATCAACAATATAAATTAGATTTAATACTTCCTATAAAATCACAATGTTCTTCTTGCTTATCTTGCTCAAAAAAGTTTTTATTTCAAAAAGAAATAATCCATATCTGAAAGAGTAAAAATCGACATTGAAAATGGGTGTTACTAACTTATCATTTACAAAGATCCTCACTTTATAGCATTTTCCACACCAAAAAAATCTTTTTAGAATTCTGATTCCTCATTGTAGTACTTTCAGTCTTGACCCGTATGCTATGAGTTGTATTGCAGAACTATTCAAGACTGCTGAGATTTTGGTATTAAGAAATAAATCATTTGCAAAGGCCCAGGATTATCTGTTCTCCACTGAGAGTAATGTACACTTGAAGGAAAATCAAAATGCACAAAAGATGGCAAATAAGTGTAAAGACAAAAGCAGGACTATCTGTAATATATCTCTCTTGTCACTGTGACTTCAGTTAATCCCTGAGGACTAGCAACATCTGCATCTTGTAGGGACATTCCTTATTTTCAGCAGAGCTCCCCAAAACACAAAGAGGATTTGGTAAATGTATAATGACTCCAGATAAGTGCCTTTTGTGAATATTGATTTGCTCTGACATGGCTTCTACCATCAACTGTCCTAGTATATCCATTACTGATTATTTACCAGTCACTTTCAGTATTTGCCAATGGAAGCATTAAGGCAACAACAGGAAAGGGCTGAGGCAGTGCTGAATTAAAATCTTGTGTAGTTAGTACTGTAGCTAATGTTTTCATTTATCAGATGAGTAAATTAAAAATCTTACCAAAGTTAATTTGATTCTTTAAGAAAAGAGTGTTACTATTTTTCCATTTACTTTTTGGGTTACATACTATGAAACAAGAGGTACATTCCATAATTATGTCTGTTATCTGTATCAGATTGTTTTTTAAATATGTGTGGTTTCTTGAGAAAGTAAGGTTGAAAATGTTACTTAATAGACATTCAGTAAAAGGAGGGTTTTTTTGATGAAGTTCTATGTGAAGCATAGAGCCTATATAAATAAGTTAATTATAATTTTGGAATCTTTCCTTAAATGCTATAGACTTGAAAAGGGAAAAATACATAAATTGGTTGTTTTATTACTTAAGGCACCTACCTAGTAATAGACCGGAGAACTGGTACAGATAAAAAGATTGCTAAAATTCTCATGCTGCATTTTCACCCACATACTTATGCCTTTTTGATAAGATTATATTCCCTTCTACCCTACCCTCTTATACCTGTCTAAACCTTGCTTGATATTGCTACTGTCTGGCATTCTGCCTGGGACTTCCCAGATACCTACCTTATGCCTTTCCTGGTTCCAGCTTTTGCTCTCTCCTTGCTTGCCTAGGATTCTGTGGTCTTAACATGAATTATGCTAACAGGCGTTAGGCAAAAACCAATTTGCATTTATGATTGCAGTATAGTATCTGTAATGAATTTTGGGGGCTGGGGTTTAGCTCAGTTGGTAGAGTGCTGCTCTGCACTCTCTGGGGACTTAGGTTCCATTGCCAGCAATGTAAAAATGTCAGAAGGAGGTGGCAATTCACTCCTGGAGCAATCCTGAAATAATAAGCCATTGAAAACCCTATGAGGGTCACTATGAGTCAGACCCCACTTGAAGGTGCCTAATAACAACAACATTGGGGAAATTATGTAGCTTTTGGGGGATATAAGACATACTGAGAAAAACAATCTCAGCTTCACATCCATTTAATTCCAATGCGCTACATGTAGTAGATAATTAGAAAATGATAACTACAACTTTTATGCAGCTGTAGCACTCTACCATCTGATCCTGCCTGATCTTGCAAGATAAGCAGGGTTGGCCTGGTTAGTCCTTGGATGGGAGACTGCCTGGGAACACCAGGTGCTTCAGGGTAGGGCAAAGGACCTGGAAAAACACTCCCGAAACAATCTTAAATTGAAAACCCTGTGAATAGCAGAGAAGGACTGACAATAGTGCCAGACATGGCACAGTGTTGGGGAATGTTTAGTTCTGTTGTACATAGGGTCACTATGAGTTGGACTTGACTAGACAGCACCTAACACAACTCCAGCTAATTTTTAGTGAGATTTTTCTAAAGTTTTATTGAACATATTTCAATTTATACATAAAAGCATAAAACTTGTACATATCAGTGAGGTATCATATGATGTTGCAACACATGAGTATATTGTATAAAATTTAAATAGGGTTAAAATATCTATGTAATTAAGCATTTATCATTTCCTTGTTGTGTAATTATTAAAGTCCCTTTGTTCTTACTTTGTGAAATATGCATAATTATCTATAGTTTCCCTGTGGCTGGGGTTTAGCTTAGTAGGTAGAGTGCCACTCTGACTCTCTAAGGCCCTGGATTTGATCTCCAGAATCCCTAAAGTGGGAGAAGGAAGTGGAAACTCACTCCTCAATCAATCCATAAACAATCAGCCATTGAAAACCCCATGAATAGAAGCACTGACATAGTGCTGCACATGGCACAGTGTTGGGGAGTGTTTCATTCCGTTGTACATAGAGTCACTATGAGTTGAACCTGACTCAAACAAATCTAACAACAATAACAACATAGTTACCCTACAGTATAATAATACCCCAAACTTCCCAACTATAACACTGATCAACAAAGAAAATTTTAAAATAACAAAATTAAAAAAATTACTTCAAAAATTCATTTATTACTAAATTGTTTTTAATTAGTGTACAACATAATGGGTTTCATTATATTCCCATACAAGTTTATCATTGTACATAACTCATGTATACCTCCCCCATTACCCTCTTACAACCCCTCTTTCCTCATGACACTCCTCTTCCCATCAATGGTGGCCTATTTGTGTATGCGTATAAAGAGTCTTCAGCCATACCACTCCGGCATCTGATCCCATCTGATCTTGGAAGCTAAGCAGGGCCAGCTTAGTTAGTCCTTGGATAGAAGATCACCTGGGAATACCATGCAATGCAGGCTAGGGAGGACACAACAGCCCACTCCTGAAATAATCTGTCATCAAAAACTCTATGAATAGCAGGGAAACACTGACAACAGTTTTAGGCATGGCATAGCTTCAGGGAGTGTTTTGTTCTGTTGTACATAGGGTTTCTATGAATTGGATCCAACTCAATGGCATCTAACTACAACAACAATAGTTGGGTGTAGGGAGAAATTGGGAGGAAATTGGCAAAAACCCCAAAACTGGGAAAATGGCTAAATCTAGGGAAAATGAAAGTAACTTGGTTGGATGTTTGTACAAAACCCTTCACAAATCCCCCAAACCTGATTGGACAATTGGACTCAAAGCTGATGGGCTCAGACCATTCCGTGGGTGAGCTATATAAGGAGCTGGTCCCCTGGACCATGGGCTAAGCAAGACCCTTCCCCTTTTCTCACCTGGACCACCGATAAGGAAACAGCTCTCTCTGCTCTCTCGCCTGGAAAGAACGCTCTCCCCGCCACAGCCATCAACAAGGAAAGAACTCGCAGGAAGCAAGAACTGTCTCCTCATGACCACTGAGACCACCAACATGGGAACACCTCCATGTGAGGCAGTATAAGAGCTGCTAGCACTTAAACCTGTATGCTTTGGGTTTTCTCTCCACCCTGATAAAGGCAGAGAAATAAAGAGCTGTGTTTGTCCCCGCAAGGCAAAAACACCCAATGCTTTTCCTTTCTTCCGTGTCTGCCGGTGTCTCGAGTGCTGCAAGAGTCCACGCCCCACACCAGAGGGTCCCAAATGAATTGTGTTTAATAACTATGTGAGCAGCACCACCACCCGTCCGAACATCCGGGCCAGACTGGGAGGCGCACACCCCACAGTTGGGGCTAGTGTTTAGCTCAGTTGATAAGAGTGCAGCTCTGTGTTCTCTGAAGCCCTGAGCTTGATCCCCAGCATGGCAAAAAATGGGAGAAGGATGTGGCAATTCACTCTTCAAAGCAATCCCCAAACAATCGCTATTGAAAACCCTATGAGGGTGACTATGAGTTGGACGTGACTTGATGGCACTAAACAACAATAACATATAAAGAAAGTGCCAAAAAACATATACACATTTTAAGAAAGGGAAAATATACTAAAATTATAATACTCAGTATATGCCAAAACCAAAAGATGAGTACAAATTGCTGACTTCTGCAATTACAAGAGGTACTCAAATATGTAGAAGAAGGAGGATTTGTTGGTGTCCAAGGCTTTCCAAATCTTGTCTTGGGACCATCACACACGTTACTATGTATCTCAAATTTATCACCAATGTATGCACTTACTAGGCATGTTGGAGGTTTTATTGCATACTTATGTCGACACTGTTGTACTTCCACAACATTCTTGAATTTCAAATGTCACTTCAAAATGGTCTTGTGCTTCTCCAAGGACAATCATGTTTCCACCATTTTCTCTCTTCTGCTTGTCATGTAGTGGTGTTAATATTAATTTGATTGTTATTATTAGGTATTATCAAGTTGGATCTGATTCATAGCCATCCTCATACGGTTTTCAATGCCTGACTGTTGCAGGAGTGGACTGCCACATCCTTCTCCCATTTTTGCTGTGCTGGGGATTGAACCCAGGTCCTCAGAAAGTGTGGAGCAGCACTCTACCAACTGAGCTAAACCCTAACAAGTTTTCATGTGATAAATGCCCTCTTCTGAGCAAGCATCATACTATATCTTGCTACCATAATTCAATTAAACTCCAAAAAGTAATACACAGATAACATCTCTTGAAATGTGCATGCATTTTTGACACACCATATATAAGTCCAGAGAAACAAGGGAAATTGTACAGTATAAGATCAAGAAAGGCTTCTATCTGCAATTTCCATCTGGAACTATGGCTTACTAAGCCATTATTAAAAAAAAGCTACTTGTTAAGTATACAAGCAGCAAAGATTCATGTAATAAGCAATGGAAATATAGATAAAAATCTGAGAAAGAGGATAATACAAAAAGCACTTCAATCTTGTCAATCACAATAATTCATATTCTATGAAGATTTACCTATCCAATTAAGAAATCATTTTAAATATAATATATAAGTATGGAGAATTATATATGGAAGATAAATCATCAGTTTTTTACATCAAAGATAATTTACATTCATGATGGATTTCCTGACATATGAAAATGTATCTCTTAGGTTTTTAAATCTTCCATAGTGAATTCACATAATATTATATCAAATTGGAATGTTTCAAATCATGGATAATATCATTCTTCATATGCTTGTTGTGCAATTTCTGTACAAGTGATTGATCAGTCTTGGTAAAAATTTTATGCGAAAAATTACTTTAAATGGGGCTCATTCATAAGTTGGTAAATATTTATATATTCTTTACCTTTTTATCCAAGTCTTTATGGACATATTCAAGTTATCAGATAACCGTGTTCTCTCTCTATCATACCTTTAAATTGAGATAATTTCTTCTCCTGGGTCACCTGAATAAAAATTTGTATAGCTTTGTCAGAAATTGGTTAGAATCAAGATAGAAATTAGCTTATGCTTTGCCATATTGCCTTTCTTGGCATGTGCAATGAAATAAGCTATTATAGTGCCATGCCACTAGAGGAGAAGAGTGTCAGGTTTATCTGATTCCAAATCACTCAAATTCTTTGTTATTAATCAGCTTGTAGCACAGCACTTGAAAAATAATGTGCCTTGTCAAAACAACTTTACGGCAACCATTTTGTCTGTCCATGAACATTCCCATGTAGTGAACCACTGTCATTTTCAAGGAATTACTTTCTCACTAGCACAACAGCTATAGACTAGAGTAAGAAATGATTATATCTGTGAGAATAGGTCCTTACCATCAAAGTCTACTGAATAGTGGACTCGTAAAACTTGGAACATGAGGATTACAGAAGCTCCCAAACGATCAGCCTTGAATATATAACAATTGCTTTACAAAGTATTACTAGTGAAATAGATGCATAAACAAATATTTATACAAGTTATATTTCAGTCATGTAGCCATGACAGGTTATATTTAAGTGTCATGTCCTAAACTTTTTATAAGATTTAAAGATGACACTGTTTTTTGTGTGTTTCATTTTTTAAAATCACAATTTGAAACAGCAATTTGCTAATTGTGCTTTTAATGTGATTGCTGTAGTTATCCAGCCAATATAATTTAGAACTCATGGAGGATTTGTTGGCATAATATATTTGTATTGGCCATTCTCCTAGGACACATTCAAAATTTATTTTGATCACTGAACTAACACAACATGCTCATCATGTTCATTTTTGCACAAAATGAACAATACTTGCCTCAATGCTTACATTTTTCCTTATTTCTATGAAAATAACAGTTCATGTAGTAAAACATACACTGTACAGTAAAAAAAAGATTCTATATTTCTTTCAAGACTTCCATCCTACTCCCCAGAAGTAACCTTGTATGCTTCTGTAGAATTTTTCTAGGCATATATACAAACTTATGGTTACATCCTCTCTTATACCAGTGGGATAATGCATGCAGACTCTCCTATCAAATGCTTTATATCTTATAGAATTTTTTAGATTAGCATAAAAAATCTGATTTCTTTAAAAAATTTTTATTACCATATATTTATATAAATCTTTTACCTTATACTTTGTTCTTTTTAACCAGTGTATATAGTCTTCCTTTCTATGGATGTTCACATTTTATTTGACAAAGTGCCTACTGAGAAGCATAAAGGTTGTTTGTATGTCTTTTTTCCCCATCTAGTACAAGTAATGCTGTAAAAAATCTTGTGTACATTTATCTGAATTTTTCAGAAACATATTTGTAAATATTTCAGAATAGATTTAGTGAGTCAAAAAGTACTCAAAGTTTACATTATGGTAAATTCTTCTTTATACTGCCACCAATAATATGTAGAAATAAATATCTCTTTGTAGTGTTGACAATACTATATGCTCTGTCTTTTTCATTTATTTAAAACGCTTGTATCATCACCATTCTTTTCTTGCTTAGTTTTGTTTCCTAGCACTTATTACTACCTGACATTGTATATCTCCTTTTTAATTAGTTCATCTATTTCTTTTCATTGATAAATAGATGGCACAAGGAAGAACTTTATCTAATTTGTTCACTGATTCATCCTTAATATTTAAAAACTTCATGGAGTACACTGTGCTCAGTAGGTGTTTCTTCAATAAATGGATGAATAAATGAGCATTTTTATACTTCAACTCTAAATAAGATGACACTTTGCTGAAATAAATGTATCACAGTGTCTCTTGACTCTGAGATTTGTACCTTTTTAAAAGGCAATTCCAGACTCTCCAATTACTTGCTAATAATACCACAGAATTTTTCTTCTAGTACTTTCAAAGTACTTCAGAATAATAATTTAACTTTTATCTTTAAATTTTTTTAGGTACAAAATGAGGTAGAGACCTAGCTTTGATTTCCTTTGAAGTCATACCAATAATATGTGCTGTAGATTAGCTCTGTTTGTAGAGTGCAGCTGTCTACTCTCTTAGATCTACTTAGGGATCTACTTAGATCCCCAGCACCCCAAAAATGGATAAAGGATTTGGTGGCCCACTCCCAGCCATTGAAAACTTTATGAATAAAGAGAGGCATTGACAATAGTGCTGGGTATGGCACAATGTTGGGCAGTGTTTCATTCTGTTGTACATATGGTTGGTATGATTTGTACCTGACTTGACATCACCTAACCACCACAACAATAATATGGCAGCAGGAGCTGCTGGTAGAGGATCCTCATATCTTGGCAGGCCAGGAGTACAGAGTGAGACTGGAACCAGGGGCCTGGGTAAAACCTCGAAAGGCCCACTCTCAGTGACCTACTTCCACCAGCCAAGTCCATCCTTCCAAAATTCCTTTGCCTCTCCAAACAGCAGCACCAATGGGTACCAAGCGTTCAAGCTGAGCCTTGGGGGACATCTTATAATCAAAGCATAATACTCCGTCTGTGGTCCCCAAAGGCTCTAGGCTATCTCATAATGAAAAATACATTAAGTCCTCCTTAGAAGTCCCCAAAATCTTAGCAGTTTCAACATTGTTCTACCATCCAAGTCCAAAAATCTTCACTGAGGCTCAAGGCAAACTTGTGAGCTCCTATAAAATAAAAAGAAAGTTACATACTTCTACTATACAACTGCCTGGAGCTGTAGCCCTGTGGCAGCCAATCCTGTCAGATCTCGGAAGCTAAGCAGGATCGGGCCTGGTTAGTACCTGGATGGGAGACCACCTGGGAACACCAGAAGCTGTAGGCTTGGGTGAAGGACCTGGCAACCCCTCCCCAAATCAATCTGCCATTGAAAACCCTATGAACAGCAGAGAAGCACTGACAATAGTGTTTCCCCTGTTGTACAGAGGGTTGCTATGAGTCAGATACCGACTCGACGGCACCTAACAACAACAACAACAACACTATACAACAGAATAAACACTCCAATTATAGAAGGGAGGAATGGGGGTATAGGAAGGAAAACTCTGACTGAAGCAAGACTGAAACCCAGAAGGGCAAATATTAAATACTACAGCTCCATGCCTGGCATCTAGGATACACAGTGACATCATCTGGGTTCCAATAAGCTATATCTCTGAGGACTTAACATTTGCAAGACACATGGCCTCTGTCTTGGACTGGCTTCATTCATTGCCAGCATCCTTCCTTGGCAGATGTTTCATGTTGATGGTATCTCCAACATGCTGGGGGTCATCACTGCAGCTTAGGCTTCAGCCTCAGTTTTACACATCATATACCCAAGGACTCCCCACAGGGAATCTAATCTTGCTACACATTGCCTGCCTTCCCTGACTTTTCTCAAAAACCTGGTTGCAAGCCTTGATGACTCCATAATTCTTGTATTCTGCATGCCTGCAAAATTAGCTCCATGTAGACAATGCCAAGCTATGCTGTCAGAATGAGCAGTATCTGGGCCCCTTTGGAGCATGTCTTCAGGGCCCTCTGAGTGTGGTTGAATTCAGGAAAATAGTCCCTTTACAGCAGAATGCCCTGGGGCCCCTTTGTGTTTAAAGGAAAGTCTTTAAAATGAGTTTGTTGTTTCATCTTGGAGTCTTCAGTAGCTGGGGTCTGGTCAATTCATAATTTGCATCCAAGGCATCTTTCCTATCTTTCTAACATGTTGTTCTTAAATTTCATTTGCAAGTATTTTATTGTAAGTTTTTGTGTCTGTGTTCATCAGGGAAATTGGTCTACAGTTTTCTTTTTAAATTGTTCTTGTTTTGGTAACGTGATAATTCTGACTTTGTAGAATGAGTTTGGTAGCATACTTTCCTTTTGTATTTTATGGAATAATTTGAGAAGAATTGATATTAGTTTACCTTTAAAGTTCTGGTAAACCTCAGGAGTAAATCCATCGAGTCCTGAGATTTTGTTTTTGGGGTGACTCTTTATTACTGATTTAATCTTCTTACCCATTATAAATCTGGTTAAATTGTTTATATCCTTTAGGTTTAATTTTGGTAGGTCACATGCATCTAGAAATTTATCCATTTCATCTAAATATTTCAATTTATTGGAATATAAGCTTTCAAACTACTTCCTAATTATCCTATATAGTTCAGTGGTATTTGTTGTAATATGCCCCTTTTCTTCTTTAATTTTATTAATATGAGTCTTCTCTCCCATTTCTTTTGGTCACCTTGCCTAATGGTTGGTTGGTCATGTTTATCTTTTCAAGGAACCAATTCTTTGTTTCTTTGATTCTTTGTTGTATTATTTTTATCTCCATTTCATTTATTTCTGCCTGATATTTATTATTTCCTCCTACCTACTGATTTTGAATTTGGCCTGATCTTGTTTTTTCTAAGACCATTAAGTACAACATTAAATTATTTAGTTGCATTGTCTATGATTTTTTTGTTAAAGTAGGCACTTATATCTATAAACTTTCCTCTTAGAACTGCCTTTGTTCTATTCAGAAGGTTCTGAAAAGTTGTTTTCACTTTCCTTTGATTTTAGGGATTACTTAATTGTCTCCCTTATTTCTTAAATGACCCAACAATCATTCAATAGTGCATTATTCAATGTCCATATGTCTGTATATCATGGTAATTCCATTTGCTATTAATTTCTAAAACCTATTGATTTTATTCCATTAGATATAAGATACAAGAAATTATACTGATTCTTTGTCTTATGGTCTAAAATTAGATCCACTTTGGAGATAATTCCATGGGTTTCTGAGAAAAATGTGTATAATGCAGATGTTGGAAATATTCTGTAGATAATCTGCTATATCTATTCAATCTATCATGAAGTTTAACAATGAAATTTCATTGTTGAATTTGTTTGGATGATCTATCTTTTGGTGAGCATACAATATTGAAGTCATCCACCATTATATATGGATCTATCCATCTTTTTGGTCCAGTAGTGTTTGTATTCTGATATTGGGTGCCTCATTGTTTGATGCACATATGTTTATAATTGTTATATCTTCTTGATAATTTTTTCCATTTTAATATGTAGTGTTTTTCTGATGTCTACTTTAGCTTGATGTCTATATCGTGAGGTATGAGCATAGCTACTCTTGTTTCCCTTTGGCCTGTACCTCCTTGTTATATGCTTTTCCATCCTACCACTTTCAGTTTCTGCGTGTGTCTTTGCTTGTGAGATATATTTCTTGCAGAAAACATTTGGATCTTGTTTTTTAACGTAATCAACTAGTCTGCATCATTTAATTGGGGAGTTAAGACTATAAGCAGCTATTACTGAGACATATTCATTGATTAGTTTCACTGTTGTAGTTTTTCCGGTAAGAGCAAATACTGTTTATTCATATCTTCTTCTCTTAGTCATCTTGGGAGTTTGCTAATTTACTGAGTTGAACATATTTGATTCCTTCCAAGTTCTCATTTGTTCATCTATTCCTGCCATGGAATTAAGTTTTTTCTGAGCTTTTTTGTTTGTGCCTGTCTGTCTTTGTCTTCTGGGTATGTTGTTGTTGTTGTTAGGTGCTGTTGAGTCAATGTCCGACTCTATGTACAACAGATGAAACACCATTGTCAGTGCTTCTCTGTTATTCATAGGGTTTTCTTTTCTTTTCTTTCCTCTGTCTTTCTTTCTTTCTTTCTTTCTTTCTTTCTTTCTTTCTTCTTTCTTTCTTCCTTTCTCTTTTGTGGTACTGGGGGTTGAACCCAGGGCCTTGCACTTGTATGCTTTGCAAGTGCTGTACCACTGAGCTGCACCTCAGCCCATTTTTTTTTCACTTTTTGAAACAAAGGCTTACTAAATTACGCAGATTGTCTCTGGTCTTGAACTTGGAATCCTCCTGCCTCTATCTCTCAAGTCACTGGGATTACAGGTGTGTGCCACGACCCCCAGCTTCGTAGGGTTTTCAATGGCTAATTGTTTTTTGAGAGTGGGTTGCTGGGTCTTTCTGCCAAGCCTGGAACACCAGATGCAGGCAGTCTCCCACCCAAGTACTAAACAGGTCCAACTCTGCTTAGCTTCCGAGATCTGACGGGATCAGATGCTACAGTGGTATGTCTGCAGGCTCAGTTGTTAGAGTGCTGGTCTCCCCTTTTTAAGACCCTGAGTTTGATCTTTAGCACCACAAACATAGGCGAAGGATGTGGCAATCCACTCTTGAAGCAATCTTGAAACAATCAGACATTGAAAACCCTAGGAATAGCAGAGAAGCACTAACATAGTGCCGGGCATGGCACAGTGTCAGGGAGTGTTGTGTTCTGTTGTACATAGAGTCACTGTGACTCAGACCTGACTGGAGGGCACCTAATAAGTTCTAGATATAGTATTCCTTTAAGTATCTTCTGCACTATTGACTTAGCATTCAAAAATTGCTTTTGTTTGTGTTTGCCCTGGAAGGTGTTTATTTCTCCATCAATTTTAAAATATAATTCTTGGATATAGTAATATTTGTTGACAGGTATTTTTTCAGGGCTTTAAATATATTATTGCACTATTTTCTGATTTTTAGAGTTCCTTCTAAGAGATCTAATTCTGAGGAGTTTACCTTTATAAATAACTTGGCATTTTTCTATTATATCTTATAATATTATTTATTCTACACTCTTGGTATTTTAATAATAGTGTGACATGTACAAGTTCTTTTCTGATCATGTCTACTTGTGGTTTTAAGTACCTCCTGTGGTTTCAAAATTTTTCTGCTATAATTTTATTGAAGAGGATTTTTATGCCTTTACTTTGTATATCACCTGCATCTGTACCACTTGTTGTGTCCTATCCCATCAGATGTCAGAAGCTAAGCGAGGTTGGGCCTGGTTAGCAATTGGATGGGTGACTGCCTGGGAATACCAGGTGCTGTAGGCTTGGGAGAAGGACACAGCAACTCACTCCCAAACAACAATCAGCTATTGAAAATCCTATGAATAGCAGAGAAGCACTAATAATAGTGTTTCATCTGTTGTAAGTAGGGTTGCTATGAGTTGGACACTGACTTGAAGGCACCTAACAACAACAACTAATAATTTTGTGTATCGGCTCCTTCTATCTCATGGATTTTTAGGTTGGTTATCTTGATAATGTCCCAGAATTCTTATACATTATGGTTATGTTTGCTTATTAATTTTTGTTTACTGCTATCTAAATACCTCTGATTTTTTCTTCAACCCCTGACATTCTTTCTTCTGCTTGATCTAGTCTATTGGTAATATGTTCCATTGTGATATTTCATTTGATTTATTGAATTTCTAATTTTAAACACTTATTTATTTTTCTATAATCTAAATTTTCTTGCTAGATTTTTCATCCACATGACTAGCTTTCTTTTTCAGTTCTTGAATTAACTTGCTTATTTTGCTTATCTGATTAAGTCGCTTAGGAGTAGTAGAGATTCTAATTCTTTGTCCAGCATTTCAATCATCTTAGTATCATTGTATTCATTTACTGAGAAATTATGAGTCTTTGGAAGAGTCCTGTTGCCTTGCTTTTTCATATTTCTATTATTTATATGCTATAATTTATGTATCCATTGGGTTAGATATATTTCAGGTTTTGTTTCCTTTACTTTTTCCTAGTTTTTTTCTTTTAATGGTGGTCTTCTTAGTGACCAGTCTTCTTTTGAGCTTATGATTACCAGTACCCCCTAGAGGTGAGAAAGCAGACAGCAGTAACACAGACAACAATTGGACAACAACGAGGTATCAAAATGTAGTAAAAAACAATTGGAAGCATCAATTATATCTCCAATAAAGTTATAAAAAGAAAGGAACCAAGATTCTAATAGTATAAACTAGGAGTTTAAAAAATTATTATTTTTTATTGAGAATTTTTAATGTACAACTTAACGTGTTTCATTCTGACATGCATTTCATTGTGACATTTCCATATATATGTTTCATTGTACATTGCACAGATAACTTCACCCTTACCCTCTTGTGCACTTCCTCCCCTGTCCCACCTCCTCACCAAAGGCCTCTCTTCTGCATTGCATGTCTTTTTGTGGGATTATTTTTCTATATACCCTTGCATCCCAATTATGATTTAAGTCCAAACTTTTTTCTGTAGTGATCTGTCTTTTTACATTGTCAATAGTATTACATGAATAATCTAGCCCATTTGTATTATTACCACTCTTTGGTATTATTATAATTATTTCCTGAATTATTAAAGTTGTGCTGTTTACTTTGAGATTGCCCTCTCTCTCATTCCTCACTCCTCCTGCCCCTCCCCCCATCATCTCCCATCATCTCTTCCTTTTGCTAGATCATCCTTCCTTCTTTCTGCTCCCTAAATTGTCCCTTCTCTGCTAAGTTTACTTTAGCTTTTTATTATGTTACAATTTCTGTACAGGATTTTTTCTTTCTTCTAAATTTGATTCAGCTCCCACATTTGAGTGAGAACATGTGGTATTTCTCTTTTTGGGCTTGTGTTCATTCACATAAAATAATTTTCTACAATTCCATCCATTTTGTTGCAAATGACATTATTTCATTTTTTTGATTGTTGAGTCATATTCCATTGTGTATATGTACCATAATTTTTTTATCCATTCTTCTGTTGATGGGCACTTTGGTTGATTCCATGTCCTTGCTATTGTGAAAAGTGTTGCATTGAACATGGAGATGCAGGTGCCTCTGTGGTATGATGACTCATCTTCCTTTGGCTATATTCCCAATAGTGGTATAGCTGGGTCATATGGTAGATCTATTTTTAGTTTTCTAAGGTACCTCCATATTGATTTCCAAAATGGTTGGAACAATTTACAGCTCCACCAGCAATATAAGAGAGTTCTATTTTCTCCACAGCCTCTCCAGCATTTTTTGTTATTTGCTTTATAGATCTTGGATTTTCTTACTGGGGTAAGGTAGAATCTCAGCATTGTTTTGATTTGCATTTCCCTAGTGGCTAGGAATATTGAGCATTTTTCATGTGTATCATGGCTTTATGAGCCTCTTCATTTGAGAACTGTTTAGTGCCTTTACCCATTTGTGTATTGGGTTATTTGCTTTCTTGGGTGGTGTTTTCTTGAGTTCTTTATAATTTCTGGAATTTAGTACTCTGTCCAATGTATAGGATGCAAAGATTTTTTCCCATTCAGTGGGCATTTCCTTGACTCTGTTGATTGTTTCCTTTGCTGTACAAAAGCTTTTTAATTTCATGTAATCCCATTTATCTATTCTTGTTGTGATTTCTTGAGCAATTGGAGTCTTATTGAGGAAATACTTTCCTATGCCGATATGTTGGAGCATATTGTCTATCCTTTCTTCTATTAATTTTAAAGTTTCTGGTTTTATGTTGAGGTCTTTTATCCATTTTGAGTTAACTCTCATGTATATTGACAGACGTAGGTCTGTTTTCATTTTTCTGCAAATGGATATCCATGTTTCCCAGCACCATTTATTGAAAAGGGTATCCTTTTTCCAATTTACTTGCTTTGCTCCTTTGTGAAAAATCAGGTGGCTATAGGTATGTTGAGGTATTTCTGGATCTTCTATTCTGTTCCACTTGTGTTCAGGCCTATTTTTGTGCCAGTATCAAGCTGTTTTTGCTACCACTTCCCTGTAGTATAGATTAAAGTCAGGGATTGTGACTCCACCTGCAGTAGTTTGGCAGCTTAAGAGTGTTTTGTCTATACATTGTCTTTTATGATTCCATATTAATTTTTGGATCATTTTTTCTGTCATTGGAATTTTAATGGGGATTGCATTAAATCTACAGTTTGCTTTTGGTAGGATAGCCATTTTTACTATATTGATTCCCCTTATCCAGGAGCAGAGAAGGCCTTCTGCAATTTCTTTCTTTAATGTTTTGAAATTTTCCTCATAGAGGTCTGTAAGGTCTTTTGTTAGACTGAATCAAGGAATTTAATTTTCTGGTGTGCTATCATGAAAGGGATTGTATCTGCAATTTCCTTATTTTCCAGCTTACAGTTGGTGTAAGGGAAAGCTATTGATTTTTGTCTGTTAATTTTATATCCTAATCCAGGTATGGTAGCACATGCCTGTAATCCCAATGGCTCTGGAGGTGGAGCCAGGAGGATCTCAAGTTCGAGACCAGAAGCAGTCTTCATAACTTAGTGAGACCCTGTCTCAAAAAGTAAAAAAGTGAACTGGGGGGTGCAATTCAGTGGTCCAGCACTTGAAAAACATGAAGCATGAGGCCCTGGGTTCAACCTCCAGTACCGCCAAAAAAAAAAAAAAAAAAAAAAAAAAAAATCCTGCCACTTTGCTAAAGGAGTTGACTAGATCTAAAAGTTTTCTGATGAGGTCTTGGGGTCCTTTAGGTAAAATATCATGTCATCCACAAATAAGGAGTTTGACCTCTTCATTGCCAATCTGTATCCCTTTGATTTCTTTCTCTAGTCTGATTGCCCTAGCAAGGACTTCAATCACAATGTTAAATAGAGTAGGTGAGAGTGGACATCAGAGTTTAAAAAATTATTGATGCTAAAGTATTAAAAATTAAGCAGTAAAAAGAAGGGGTTGTGGGGAGAGGAAAAATAGGGAAGAAGCAAAATAGAAATGAGAGGAAAATGTTATGGAATGAAGGTATAAGATATAATAGTGAGGGAGGATACAATAAAATAAGTATAAAAATAAAAAAATCACAAACCAAATCAAGAAAACAAAAACAAAAGCTAACAAATAAAAACTTTAAAAAATATCCCCCCAGAAACTCCAGTCAATATTTCTTTCTTGCTGAAAAGAGTATGGATCCCCCTTATGCCTTTCTTTTTTTTATTATGCACATGGAATAGTTGCATATCTCTCTGGAGTTCACATGATTTTGACTACAAAGGTGTATTTACAACTTGGCCCCAGTCTGTCTTCCTTGCTGGGTTGAATTCTCCAGATAAGCATGAATCTCTCCAGCACTCAGAGTTCAGACTATTCAATCTATCTATGTCTGTCTACTGGCTTCCCTCTTTAGTGTTGCTACTATGTTGCACTTTTGTGCAAGTATTTAAATGTCTATGAATCTGAGGGACACTCCCCTCTCATATTTACACCCTTGGCTGAACCCTTTTCTCCTACCAGAATTTGAGTTACCAGTCTTCCATAGATATCCACCTGCTGACTTTCCTCTGCTACATGGCCTGCACTCTCTGCCCAAGCATGTCTACATATGAGTCTAAGATGATGTTGCCATGTCTTCTGGTCCTCCATAGTTCTCTGTATTGTTGTTTATTTAGTCAGTGAAGGGGGAAGGCCTTTTGGCCTTAGGAATATAAAAATGCAAGGTCTTCTAATACTGGCAGAAAGGTTTGATTGCTAAAACTCTCAGGCTGGTGTCTTCTTAGTATTCTTGTAAAAAATTATATGACCATATATGCTTAGGTTTATTATTTGTCTATTCCATACAATGGTCTATGTCTATTTTTATACCAGTATCACACTTTCTTTCAAAGACTTTTAATAATTTTCTTATATTTTCAGAAATACTCAAAATTTGGAAATTTAATCTCTCATTTGGAAAATATTTGAATAGATTTTTGTTTGAAAGAAGTAAAATGATATAATTTATATTTATAAATATTGATACAACCAAATCTCTCTTACAGCCAAGAAAAGCTCTTTATTTGATTTTCATATACTTTTTATTCAGTTTTTAAAGTACTTCTCATAATAAAATGAAAAAGTTTGAAAGGAAATAAAGTAGGATAACTGCAGTAAGAACAAAAATCACGATTTTTATATGATATCATACATGGAAAAACATAAAAGAATCACCTGGGAAACTAGGAGAGTTCAGTTGGAGTACTGTATAAAAAGAATGACTAGAAAGAATATTGACCACAAATTTCATATACAAAAACAATGGTAAATCACTAGTAACAAAATTAAGAAATGTTTGAAAAAAATAAAATAAAAAATGTAAATCTTCAATAGATGGAAACTTTCATAGAACGACACAAGGTAAAATGATAGATTAGAGACACTTCCTTACATCTTCACAAACATGAAATAATACATCAGATGCATGGCTGTATGGAGAGATGGATTGTGTAGAAAGGCAAGCAAGGACAATGGTAAATGATGAACAGAGACCAGGGAAAATCCAGAAATGGTCTTTGAAAGAAAGTGTGATACTGGTATAAAAATAGACATAGACCATTGTATGGAATAGACAAATAATAAACCTAAGCATATATGGTCATATAATTTTTTACAAGAATACTAAGAAGACATAATGAGGAAGATAGCCTCCTAAATAAATCATGTTTAAAGCAATTGGATATCCACATGCAAAAAAATGAAATTAGACCCTTACACTTTATGTAAAGATGGACTCAAATGGATTGATGACCTAAACATAAGACCTGAAGCTCTATATTTCCTAGAATAAAGTACAAAGGGAAAGCTCCTTGACATGGTCCTGACAATGATTCTTTTGTCTAGGACTCCAAAAGTGCATGCAACAAAAGCAATAATAACACATGAGACTAGAGCAAAGTAAAAATTTCTGCATAGCAAAGAAAATAATGAAATGAAAAAGACAGCTTACCAATTGAATTAATGCAGATTAAAGATTTATGAGTCATACATGTGACAAAAGGTGTTAATATGCAAAATGTATAAGGAATTCATGTAACTCAATAGTAAAACCAAAGAAAAACAATTATAATTCAGTTAAAAATGCGCAAAGGAACTGAGTAGAAAAATCTCCTATGAAGACATAAAAATTGCCAACAGGTATGTGAAAAGGCATTCAGTATCATCAATAATCAAGGGAATGTAAATAAGATCCACAATGAAATATAATCTCAACCTGGTTAAAATTGCATTTACTCAAAGAATAAGCATTAATAGGCTTTGGTGAGGGTTTGGAGGAAAGAACTTTTGTTCATTATTTATCAGAATACAGATTATTACAACTGCTATGGAAAATATATGAAAGTTCTTAAAGAAATTTAAAATACAGGTACCAAGGACCAATCAATTTTTGGAGGGTATATGCCCAAAAGACATGAAATTACCACTTAGTAATGATACCTACATTCTTGTATTCATTGAAGCATTATTTGCAAAGGATATGATATAAAGACAAATGAAGAGTTAATCAACACAGGAATAAGTAAAGAAATCTTGGTTTATATGCAATGGAATATTATTCACCCTGAAAAATGAAGAGATACTGATATTTGCAACAATATGGATGACTGGAGAACATTATTTTAAGTGATATAAGCCAGACACAGAAAGAAAAATACTATATGACCTCACTTAAATGTGGAATCTTTTTTTTAAATCAATATATAAAAAGAGGGTAAAACAGTGGCTACCAGGGGTGGGGGAGAGGGAAGAATGGGAAGAAGTATGTTATAGGGAACAAACTTGTAGTTATGTAGGATGAATAAATCTAGAGCATTAATGTGTTACATGAGGACTGTAATTAATGATATTGCACTAAATCCTGGTAATTTGGTAAGGGAGCAGTTAGATACTCATATCACAAAAAGGAAAAAGGAAAAGGAAAAAGAATAAAAATGCAGACAGGTTGCTATATGTGATTATGAATCTGTTAATTTCCTTGTCTATTTTAATCACTGTGTAGATTAAGATAAACCTATCAAAACATCACATTGTACATCTTAAATACATATAACAAAATAATATACTAGTTATTATTAATAAAAATGTATTCTTAAATTTTCAAAAAAGAAAAGAACATATTTGTAGTTCTCATGAAACACTATCAGAAATCCTCTCTGGTAGAGATAGAATTCCTATTAGAAACATATTTTAATTTTAATAGCCATGTGACTAAAGTTTAAAAAATCTAGAAGCATAAAACAACCACAAGAAAACCTTGAAATGGAGTTATCTAAAAATCCATGGCTAGTAAATGCATTTGTGTTTTATTAGTTTTTTTCCCACATAGAGTTTCTTAGGTATGAAATTCAGATCAATTGGAACTATATGCCAAAAGCAAATTCCAGAAGCTCAAGAATAAACTGGGGAAAATACTCCAAAAGTTTATTCTGGAATTAATATTTATTTTTACTAAAATATTATTCCTACAAAAGTGTACAGGTAAAGTTTTTGCATGTACTATTTAGTTATAGTAGTTGCTCTTAAATATTACAGTCCCTTATGGTAGATAAATGCAAGTCACTTTATTGTTCTGCCTTTGGATTTTATCATTGTGAAGGGTAGAATATTAATTCCAAGTAAACTTTAAATAAAATGTATTTGAGTATTCTGATATATGTCAAAAGCATAAACTAATGCCATTCAAATTAATTGTTTTATATTCCATTGATGTTAATTTAAAGGAGTAATTACATTCCCAGAAGAATTTAAAATTGTTGGGCAAGCAACTTCTCTGTTTTCATCTAGAAAGTTGCAACTTAGACAACATTTTGTGTCTCTTAAGCTTTCTCAATGAGAGAAGGACATGGCAATACACTCCCAGGGCAATCCCCAAACAATCAGCCATTGAAAACCTTATGAGGGTCACTGTGAGTCAAACATGACTCCACAGCACCTAACAACAACAACAAATTTCTCATCCCTCTAACACCTGCCTCATAGCAATGTTGAGATCCATGTGTAGGAAATATGGTTCATTAGGCACCAAAGGTCAAATAAAGAAATGGGTAGATGCATGAAGATGAATTGGGGAATTAATGTAAACTATTACTACACATGGTGAAAAATGAGGGGAGAATTCAAAGGCAAAAGGAATTGGGGCAAAGAAACAAAAGGGTAAATATTAGATTATATGCAAAAGGAAAGAGTAAGAGTGACTAAAATGTTTCAATGAAAGAAAAAAAGAAGAAAGGGGTACACATGATAGATGGTAACAGAAAGTAAACGAAGAGAATAAACAGCAAAACAAAGCAAAGGGAACAGATTCATTTCAAGAGGACGTTAATAAAAGTTATGTACACTCGGTGGCCCTGACCTATTTTTTCTGTTTTTTTTTTTTTTATAATTTTTATGCTGTAACTCACACTTTGATTCCATTTCTTCAAATTTCAGTTATGGCCTAATGCATTCAACAGTGGCTGCAGAGACAATGAAATACAATCACAACATAGTTTAAAGGATTCTGGGAATTATAGATTCTTAGCATCATGATAGACTGAAAAGAAAAATTACTTTGTCATAGTTAAATGGCTTTAGTTTAGATTGTTTCTTCTGTTCTTATGCAAACTAAAAACATTCTGCCTAGAGTACAGACTTCCAAATGGATTTTAGTCTGCTAAAATCAATCTATAGTACAAACAAAGCATTTATTAAAGTAACATTTCATGGTAGAATTAAAAAGGTTTAGCATTCAACCTATTAACCTCAGCAAGCAGAATTTCAGATAACTTAAATATTCAGTGTTAATGAACATTATATTCATGCTGTTCTCTAAGTATTGACTTTGGGATATATGAGTAAATTGGGTATATCTGATAGCTGGAAGTCACTTGAATTTTCTATTATGAACTGAAGCCTATAGGCATTGTTTTATGTGGTATTTATTCTATGAGGAGGTGTCACTAAAGAACTGACAACACTGTGGGTTTGGGAACCAAACCTTCCTTCTCAGTTGTTGGAAATCTTAACTTTTGGATTCAAACTGAAACCTTAGAATAGTTTCCTGCCTTGCCTTATTGTAACTTAATAATTCTACGGAGTGTAATAGTTTCACAATAATAGCTCATGCATCAACTGATCAGAGGGGATATTTATTAGTAAAATACTTTGAAGAGTAACTAATGCTTCCATATTAAAGTTTTCCCAAGTTTTAAAAATATGGTTAATAATGTAATAGCATTTACATTTTTTTGTTCCTATGATATAAACCATTTCTTTCCTAGTCTTAGGTAATTTAGATTGTTTTCTAGTATAATTGTAACGAATGGTGGCCTTTCATATTTCCTCAACAAAACATTCTTAAATGTAAGTGCTAACATATAATAGAACATATAATAGAAAGATATTTCCAATTCTTCATTAGCATATTTGATGTATTTTTTAAATGATTTTTTTTTCAGTACTGGGGATTGAACCCAGGGCCTCATGTTTGCATGCTTTGCAAGTGCCGTACCACTGAGCTGCACCCTCAGCTTATTATTATTTTTTTTTTTTACTTTTTTGACACAGGGTCTTGCTAAATTACACAGACTGCCTCTGGTCCCAGACTTGTAGTCCTCTTGCGTCTGCCTCCTGAGACTCTGGGATTATAGGCATGCATCACTGTCCCTGGTTTATATGATGACTTTAACAGCTCAAAATATATTTCTAATTTACTATATAGTAGAAATACACTTATGAACATATTCACTTGCTTCTGTGTGTTCCTGGTTATGTGAAACAAGCGCTGCTCTAGTGACCAGTGTTGGTGCTGATGGTTTAAATATGATCTTTCCAGGATCTGTCTACAGAGACAAGTAAATCATCAACTGGATAATCAGAACAAAATTGAGTAGTTCAATTTCCTGAAGAATTTTTGAAGTAGTAACATGCTTTTATGCTATCCTCAAAAATATTGTAGTGAAAAATTTAAGACAAATAATTATGCAAATTTTAGTTCCTCAGAGTGAGAGGAACTTTCTGAAAAGTCATCAGATGTTATTATTCAAAATAAGTTTATTTAAAATGGGGGAGGATGCAGGGAAGACTAAAAACTTTCTACTTGTATCTTGTCTTGTATTTTACTATGATTTAGAACCTCTCACAAGGTTATTTGGTATAAAACACTCTTGGAAATTCAGTATAATTCTACCATCCATATTCTCAAGAACTACTGATAAAATAGTATCAATTTGGTATTTTCTATATACTAGATTTTACACTGTCCTGTATACATTTTCTCGTCTAATCTTGATAAAAGACCAATACTATTGACTCCATTTTTTAATCAGGATACTTACACAGAGAGATGAATGTTTTGTACAAGGTCATCCAGCTAGTAAGTGACAGAACAGAAAATTCAATCTACATGTATTTGCTTCACTTATCCAAGTATATAGTTGCATTGAATTCATTGTGAAATTGGTGGTTATATTCAACCTTTTGTTGTTAGATACCATCAAGTTGAGTTCAACTCATGGAGACCCTATGTACAACAGAATGAAGCACTGCCCAACGTTGCCGTGCCTGGCACTATGTCAGCATTTCTTTGCTATTCATAGGAATTTCAATGGCTGTTTGTTTCAAGATTGTCTTAGGAGTGGGTGGCAGGTCCTTCTCCCATTTTTGCAGTGCTGGGAATCAAAGCCAGAGCCTCAAAGAGCACAGAGCAGCATTCTTAACATGTGAACTAAACCCCAGCCCTATATTCAATCTAACCTCCACCAAATGCTTTTCCTTTATTCTGTCTCACTACTATGACTGGAATTGTTGCTTACCTGGTTCCTCCATATGTTTTCTTAAAGTTTAATTGTTGATAAACATGAAAAATATTGTTTCCAAATAAATAATTCATACTACTTCTTTGGCATCCCACATGTTTATCACTGTTTCCATAAATCATTCAGAATAGAATGTCACAAACTAGTAATCCAAAATATTCACGCAACAGTGTGAAATGTACAGTTACCTTTTTCCCCAATACAACCAAAGATTTTACCACTGAACTTTAGCCTACTAGTAATTACATTATTTTATGCTGCTAAAAGTCTTCATGCTTTCTTTTCTAATGGGCCAAGGTCACATTCTCAATTATTTTCCTTTTTCAGTGGGTCATGACTTAGCAATCACTACTCATATCATATGCAACTAAAGTAAAAGGAAGTCCAAATCCCCATATGATCTAATTATATCAAAATTTGGCCAGTTATTATGCAAAACTTGCTCTTTGACCTGAAGAAAACATTTCTAAGATGTTTTGTTCACTGAGAATGGTAAATGAGGTGCATCAAAAGTTTTTTTTTAACTAATTGAGAAATGGATGAATGATCTTGTCTATTTGGTTCCTACTGAGACATGTTTTACTGATAGTATGAAGGAAATATTAGAGTCTAATCAGTAAGGTGAAACATTTTCAAGCAACGGATATAAGATTAAAGAATGTTGTTAGGTGCCGTCGAGTCGGTATCCGACTCATAGCGACCCTCATAGGGTTTGCAATGGCTGAGTGCTTCAGGATTGCCTTGGGAGTGGATTGCCAGGCCCTTCTCCCATTTTTGTGGTGCTGGGAATTGAACTTGGGGCCTCAGAGACACAGTGCAGCGCTCTACCCACTGAGCTGTATCCCAGCCCAAGATTAAAGAATAGAATCACTGAAATAAGCTTCAAAAAGGAAGGTTGTAAAAATCATGATCAAAGATTTAAGCAAACAGGTATTTTAAAACAGAGAGATAAAATTCATTTAATTATACCACATTATTGAAAGTTGTAAAATCTATGTTCTGAAACTAGAAAAAGGCTATCACACTACTTGACTTTCTCTAGGCATTAAACCATAAATATTATAAATAATGGATTCACTTCTGCCTGGTGGCAGTCTTTGATTTCATGAGGTATATGTGGTTTTGAATCGGATCATTTCAACAATTTCCACAAAACTTACCCTTAGCAAGGATTCATGCTATCACTTCCTTTTAGTGTTCAATGAGATGCAAAAGACCTAGGTTTTGCAAGCCAGGTAGTCAGCTTAAATAATTGTGCAATGTTCTTGATGTTCTTAATGATAGCCGGGGCCATTTAGCTTTGAAGAGAGAATGCTGATCTATATGGGGAAAACGTATTTTTCACATTTTCTTACCATTTTACAATGTCTCAGAATGAATATAACCTGGCCCTCGAGTTAAAGTAGTGATCTTTATGAAGTTATCACTAAACCAGTGAAACCATTCCAAAAGTAGTATCTCCTGGCAGCTTTTTGTTTGTGTTTTTGTTTTTCCCAGTGCTGGGAATTGAAGCTAGGGCCTTGCACATGTTAGGCAAGCATTCTACAACTGGGCTATATCCCCAACTTTATGCTGGCAGTTCTTATTTGCATTATTAAATGTGGTAAATGTATATGTTGCTTTATTTTTTGTATGCAAATGGTAATGCAAGGTTTGGGGCAGAGGGTTTGAGATAACCCTCTCAAACTTTTCAGTCATATTGATAGCCTAATAGATAAAGAATATATATATATATATATATATATATATATATATATATATATATATGATATAACAGATAATTGAAATAGATAATCTCCAAATCACTTCATGCTTTGTCTTTTAATGAATCCTTGTAAAGGAGGGAATTGCTAAGGGAGAGTGGAGGAGGTAAATTAAGCCACCAAGAAAAACATTCTTAGAGATTAAAGATGCTTAGGAGAATGGGCACTGAATTGTGTTCTTCTGTTACATGGCTGAGTTGCAAATGACTCTCATGTCCAGCATGTAGCCAGATGAGGAATCCCTTTGAAAAACATGAATTATGTATCTGTGATTTTGGAGGCATAAGGCAGCATGAAATATATAAATGTGGAGAACTGATAGAGCAACTGAGATGGCAGAGAAAAGAGGTTTACACATCCTTATTAAGCTAAGTAGGTAGTAGTTTATTCAAAAAGGGAGGGATAACATCTATTTCTAAGTTGAACATTGGTTTACATAGTAGGTTACTGACATACTCTGTGCCTTCTTGAGTAGGAAGAAAAGTAATGCAGAGTAATGTCATGGTAGAAAGAGGAAAATTGTTACAGGCTAAATTTTTCAGAAACAGACTGTAAGACACAGATTAGAATGCAGTTCATTTATTAAGGAGTCTTCATGGGAGTAATCAGGGAAAGAGAACATGGAAGGAAGTAGGAATTGGCAGAGAGAAGAAGGACAGTACTACAAATTCAACGAAGGCCCTATCTCTGGAGCTGGGACAATCATCAGGCTTGTCCTGGATTGAGAAATGAGGTGAAGAGATTTAGCCTTTGAATATTTGCCCTGATTAGTCACTGAGCAGTCTGCTTCAAGAAGTAGGTGAGACACTGAGCGAAACAATTTTTGGGGTGAGATAATCTCTAGAGATAATAGATGACTGAAGGCTGCCTTCTGACTTTAAGTTGCTGATCCCGTACATTAGATCTGATGAGATATTATTGTATCCCAAACAAGAGCTTTTCTTCTTGGTGGTCTTCAAAGCTATGGACAGTTGGAGTCTAAAATCTGATGGGATAGACTAGCAGGCTGGACAACCAGGCAGAGTTGAAGTTTGAATCCAAAGGACATCTGGTTCTCTGGATATAATTTATTATTACTCAAGGGAAATTAGACTATTCTGTTAAGTCCTATCCACATTAGGAAAATAATATGTTCTATTTAAAAGTCCTTTTATTTTATTTTATTTTATTTATATTTATATAAATTTATATTTATATAAATATATAAATATTTATTTATATAAATTTATATTTATATAAATAAATTTATATAAATAAATAAATATTTATTTATTTTTTTGGTGCTGGAGATTGAACCCAGGGTCTCACACATGCTAAGTACACACATTACCACTAAGCAATTACCTTCAGCCTAAAGTATGCTGATGTAAATGTTAATTCCATCTATAAAACACTTTCACAAATCACATCAGGAATAATTGGCAAAATATCTGTCACTATGTCTTGCCCAAATTGACACATAATATTGACCATCACAAGTTTACCCAGTGTCAGTTTGACATCCATACACATCTCCTTATTTATTTTGTCCATCTTCATTGAGATAGCATGGGGAAAAAACTGTATATATTTAAAATGTGCAACAAATTGTTTTGAGGAATGCATATACTGTGAAATGATTACCATAATGAGGCAGCATTATGGTTTAAATATAAAATAGCCCCCAAGGCTCATGTTTGATCACTTGTTCTCCAATGGGTGGCACTGTTTTGAGAGGCTGTGGGACCTAACTATCAGAAGTGGGTCACTGGGTTCGCACTTTAGAAGGTTTTGCCCAGGCCTTTGGTTCCAGTTGTTGTTGTTGTTAGGTGCCGTCCAGTAGAGTCTGACTCATAGAGACCCTATGTACAGCAGATCGAAATACTTCTCAATTCTGTGCCAGGCACACGATCTTATTTATGTTTAAGCCCATTGTTGCAAACACTGTGTCAATCCATCTGGTGGAGGGTTTTCCTTTTTTTCATTGAGCTGCCACTCTCCCAAACATGATGTCTTTCTCCAGGCATTGATCTCTCCTCACTACATGTCCAAAATATGTGAGACGCAGTCTGGCCATTCTTGTTTCCAAGGAGCACTCCGGTTGCACTTCTTCTAGGACAGATCTACTGGTTCTTTTGGCAGTCCATGATATATTTAGTAATTGTCTCCAGCACCATAATTCAAAAGCATCAATTCTTCTCCTGTCTCCCTTGTTCAATGTCCATGTTTCACAACCATATGATGCGACTGAAAATAGCATGGCATGAGTCAGATGCATCTTCATTTTCAATGTGACATCTTTACTTTTCAATACTCTAAAGAGATCTTTGGATACGCTAGGAAAAGCTTTTCCTAGAGCAATGAGTCTTTTGATTTCTTGACTGTTGCTTCCACCGGTGTTGATTATAGAGTTAAGCAAAGCAAAATCTTGGACAACCTCAATCTTTTCTCCATTTATTGTGAAGTTGCATACTGGCCCAGTTGTAAGGATTTTTGTTTTGGTGATGTTTAGTCACAACCCATATTGAAGACTGTGATCTTTGATCTTTATCAGTAAATGTTTTAAATCTTCTTCACTTTCAGCAAGCAGAGTTATGTCATCTGCATAACGCAGGTTGTTAATGAGTTTTCCTCCAACCCTATGCCGCATTCTTCCTTATAAAGTCCAGCTTCTTGAATTATTTGCTCAGCATATAAATTGAAGAGATATGGTGAAAGTATATATCCCTGATGCACACCTTTCTCAACTTTAAACCAGGCTGTTTCCTTGTTCTATTTGAACAACTGCCTCCTGGTTTACATACAGATTCCTCATGAGTACAATTAGGTGCTCTGGTATTCCCATTTTCCAAAGTGTTATCCATAATTTATTATGACCCACACAGTCAAATGCCTTTGCATAGTCAATAAAACATAGATTGACATCTTTCTGATATTCTCTGCTTTTGGCTAATATTCATTTGACATTAGCAATGATGTCCCTGGTTCCCTGCCTTCTTCTGAATCCTGATTGATTTTCTGATAATTAGAATCTCTATTCCTTTCTTTCATAATTTGGAGAGCTCTCTTCTACCTCACTCTTCTCTTACCTTTTTAGCCATGCCTTTCCCACCAACATGGACTACAATCCTCTGAAGCTGTGAGTCAAATAATTCTACCCTTCCTCAAGCTATCTCTCAGGGATTTTGGACACAGAAACAAAAAAGCTAACACAGAAAATAGGTATCAGAGAAATGGGGTCATTTTTTTGTGACTAAAAATGACCATATCGTTCTTAAGAATTTGGAGAGTTTACAGGAGGAATTTGGAAAAGTCTGAAGATGTTGGTTAGAGAAGCCATAGAATGCAGTAAGCATTCTTGGTTGGTGATTTTGGTGGGAATTTGGAAGGTTAAAATGTTGACAGAAATGCAAACAGTAAACATGATTCTTGTGGGGCTTCAGAGGAGAATGAGGACTCTATTGGGAACTGGACTAGAAGCCATTTGTAGTGTATTATGGCAAACAATTTGTCTTCATTTTGCCTATGTCTTGAAAATTTGAGTGAGGCTAAATTTGAAAGTAATGGACTAATTTATCAGAGGAAATTTTAAGACAGCATAGCATTCAGGGTGTGGCATAATTGTGCCTGGTTACTTTTAGCCATCATCATGGTAAAAATCAGGAGCAAAAAGCAGAGCAGAAAGATATGAATTCTGACCAGAAAAAGAGCCTGTTTAATGTTGTCAATAAAGAGATTGTGGCTATTAAAGAGATTACTGCCATTAAAGTGAACTCCAATGGAATAATATGAAGGATATCTTAAATGCAAATCAAGAATTAGTTAGATCCCTCCCATTGTAGGCTCCAGGATGTAAAACTACAAATTCATTTGAAAGATATTGCTTTGAAAAGAGAACCTCTTAGTATATCCTACTAGAAAAGGGCTACTGAGGAAGGTGCTGTCCTATGTTCAGCTGCTCAGGCACTCAGACATAGCTGCAGCCAAGTGACTGCACAAATTGGCAGTAAAACTCAGTATTGTCCATGTGATGCTGGTTTTGCATGCATGAAGAATACAGCAATTATGGGGTCATTGAGGCTTGCACCAAGGTTTTTGAGAAGAGCCTGGGATAGACTCAGAGAGCCCAAAATTAGTACAGGAGACTGGCAGGTTAAAGAGTAAGGAACAGTTGAAATTCAAGTCCAATATCAGTGTGATGGCAGAATTCCTTCTTGCTCAAGGGAAGACAATCATCATTTTTAAAGGTATCCAACTGTTTGGACGAAGTACTCTCACATTATAGAGGGTAATCCATCATACTTACAGGTTACCAACTTAATACCAAGGCTCATGGCTTCTATCCAGTGAGGTATAGATACAATTAACACACACTCTGTCTCTGCTATCCATATCCATTTGGCTGTCCAAGGTATATGTGAATTGCACACATCTATGTTGACACTGCCTACAGCCATAGCACTGTGATATCTGATCCTGTCAGATCTCAGAAGCTAAGTAGGGTTGGGCCTGATTAGGACTTGGATGGGATATTGCCTGGGAGAAGGACCCAGCAACACACTCCCAAAAATCAATCTGCTATTGAAAACCCTATGAATAGCAGAGAAGCACTGACAATAGTATTTCTCCTGTTGTACGTAGGGTCACTGAGTCGGACACTGGATATGGCTGCATGCCAGTTGAATATATTTTTAATAAATTTTCTAGGAAATAGATTTATAATAGAAAGGTCCCATTAGAAATCAAAATGGATTTCTAAATATGTTACTTTTGGAAACATATTTTATATAATATGTTACCTGATAAACTCTGCTCCAAAGAACTTTTATTCAAATTGGCTTATAAATAAATACACACTAGAATAAACTAAAACTATTAAATTGGCCCAAATTCCTTTTTATTCATAAGATTTACTTTTCTAATAAATAAACTATAGCTTCCTGAGATTTCATTAAAATATATAAATTCTTTTCATAAAAAAGTTTTTTTTTTTATACAGAAATAAGGCAAAGAATCATGAAAAAAAGAGAAAGAAGTGAAAAGGTTATAAGTATGGAAATATTTTTAAAAGGTTAAAGAAAAAAGAATAGTTTAGATGAGAAAAGATTTTGTATGGTATAGTTGTATATAAAAGGGAGAGGGTTATTACAAGAAAGAAACAAAGTCAGAAAACTAAAATATGTTGTAGATGGTAAAAAGTATGTTACAAAAGTTATGAGCATGGGAGTATTTTAAAAGGTTAAAGAAATGG
>VMDO01014417.1:40692-54786 GCA_007922755.1 Pedetes capensis | reverse complement strand
CTCATACCTGAGCCCTGAGCCCATTCTGGTGTAAGCATTTTTTTTTCTTGTGGTGTAAACATGAAACAATACTTGTGCACAGGTTTAAATCCTATGCATGGATAGCAGGGCTTTGAGTCAAAACCAAATCCTGAACCCATTCTGGTTCAAATGTTTAAAATTTTTTCCTTGAACATGAACCTGAACCTAAATTGAACCCAGTGAAAACTGGCTTCAGGTTTAGCTTTTTTTTTTTTTTTTTTTTTTTTGGTATCATTAGCCATTTAAAAAATTTAAAAAGTGCATTGCAAAATTTTATTCATCTTATCTACACATAGGATTAAAAATTTAAATCTGAACCCAAACTGGACTTGAACCCTCTAAATTTTAACATATTAAATCCATACCCAGACAAGAACCCAATATTTGCAAGTTTGAAGCCCTGGATGGGGGGTTACAAAGAGAGCTCGTGTCATTTTTATAAGTTGTTCCACGTCCTAGCAGTGGTGAGAAGCTGAGGCAGGAATGGAACTGAAGTTGACTCTCAGGGAAATGTTGTGGGAAGTGGGGGTATTGTCCATATTGTTTTTTGAATCCTCGAAACCTGGCAATTATTCTATACTCACGCACTATTAAGTGGGTATGGGGAAAATTTCCTAAAAACGAGGTGTCTGATTTCTGGTTTTCATTCTTAATGAGTTTATGGATGATAGAGAAAGAAGCATGACAAGTGAGCATAGATACCAGTGTTATCAGAATTCTGACCTATGGAAGTCATTCAGTGTAGGAATATTTTAGGGGCCAGCATTGCCACGTTAGCTGTATGACCTGGGGAGTATATTCATCTCTAAAATGGGAATACATAGGACAGTATTGTTGTTGATGTTAGGTGCCGTCAGTATCCGACTCATAGTGACCCTGTGTACAACAGGTGAAACACTTTTGTCAGTGCTTCTCTGCTGTTCATAGGGTTTTCAATGCGGATTGATTTTTGGGAGTGGGTTGCCAGGTCCTTCTCCCAAGCCTACAGCACCTGCTGTTCCCAGATAGTCTGCCATCCAAGTACTAACCAGGCCTGACCCTGCTTAGCTTCCAAAATCTGATGGGCTCGGATGCCACAGGGCTATGGCTGCAGGCACATAGGACAGTAGTCCTCCTTTATCCATGGTTTCACTTCCCATGGTTTCAGTTACCTGAAATCAACTGCAGTCAGGAAATCATTTTGTTAAATGGAAAATTCCAGAAATAATTCATAAGTTTTAAGTTACCCACTGTTCTGAATAGTATGATTGAATCTGATGCAATTTTAATCTGTCCACTTGGGACACAAACCATCCCTTAGTCCACAGTGTCCAGGCTGTATGTGCTACCCACCCATAAGTCAGTCACCTAGGAGCTTTGTGGGTTATCAGAGTGACTGTCACAGGCTTTTTTTTTTTTTTTTTTTTTTTTTTTTTTTTTTTTTTTTTTTTTTTTTTTTTTTTCTTAATTTTTCTTTTCTTTCTTCTTTTCTAAGGCAGAACCCTGGGCTTCATGCATGCTAGGCAAGCACTCTACCACTAAGCTGCACCTCCCCATCCCCATCCCTTTTTTTAATTTGGAGGTAGGGTCTTGCTAAATTATGCAGACTGCCTCTGGCCTTGAACTTGTGTTCGTCCTGCCTCCACCTCCCAGGTTTACAGGCATGTGCTGTGGCACTGAACAGTGTTCAGGTCATTTACTTGATAATGGCTCCAAGGCCTAAAAGCGATCCTGCCAATTTGGATGTACCAAAGAGAATTTGTAAAGTACTTCTTTTAAATTACAAGGTGAAAGTTCTCAACTTTTGCCAGGTGTAGTGGTGCACTCTTGTGATCCCAGCAACTTGGGAGGTCCAGTCAGGAGGATCACAAGTTTGAGGCCAGAGGCAGCCTGTGTAATTTAGCAAGATCCTAACTCAAAATTAAAAAAGAAAGAAAGAAAGGGCTGGGAGTGTGTAGAGAGAGCATTTGCAAAACCCTGGGTTCAACCTCCAAGTACTAAATGAAAAAAGAAAGAAAGAAAGAGAGAGAGAGAAAAAAGGGAAGGAAGAAAGGAAGAAAGTTTTCTACTCTACCACAGATATGTGCGTATAGGAAAAAGCATAGTATGTATAGAGTTCAGTACTCTGTGGTTTCAGCCATCCAGCGGGGTCTTAGAACATGTCCTTTGAGGTTATATGGGAGAGACCACAGTACCTACTTCTAGAGTTGAAGTGTTGCCAATGTGAAAGATGGCCGTCAACCAATTCTTTGGGTTCTAGTCCTGCAAATTGGGAAGGCTGTGTTCAAAACGCTAGTGTGTAAGAATCCCACAGGAAGCCTATTCCCAGTACAGTGGCTCAGGCTTCCTCCAGAGCGTCTTCACTCATTGGGGCCACAGTGAGACTCAGGAAGCTCCATTTCAAACCAGCACCCAGGTGGTTAGTCCTGGTGGCCACTTTGAGAACCCTGGGCCTGGTGCTAAGTTTGAAGTGCGCACCTTTGGTATGGTGGTATTGGGCAGAGATG
This sequence comes from Pedetes capensis, assembly GCA_007922755.1. Taxonomy (NCBI): domain Eukaryota; kingdom Metazoa; phylum Chordata; class Mammalia; order Rodentia; family Pedetidae; genus Pedetes; species Pedetes capensis. The sequence continues at coordinate 52,279 of VMDO01014417.1, read as the reverse complement.
GAAACTGCACAGGAAGTCTGCTGGGTTCGGGAGCTGAGAGGCTGATCTTTTTTTTTTTTTTTTTTCCAGTACTTAGGGGTTGAACCCACTGACCTACACCCCAGCCCCTTATTTTTTATTTTTTTATCCTGAGACAGAGTCTTCCTAAGTTGCCCAGGCTCCCTCTAGCCTTGAACTGGCGGTCCTCCTGCCTCTACCTCCCCAGTTGCTGAGATTACAGGCCTGGGCCACTGTGCCCAGTTTAAGGACAGTCACTCTCTTTTTTTTTTTTTTTTTTTTGTGTGTGGTACTAGGCGTTGAGCCTAGGGCCTCGTGCTTGGATGCTCTGCAAGTGCTGGCCCATTTAGCTGCACCTTCAGCCCATTTTTTTACTTTTTGAGACAGGGTCTCGCTAAATTCCACAGACTGCCTCTGGTCTCGAACTTGCGATCCTCCTGCCTCCGCCTCCCGAGCAGCTGGGATTACAGGTGTGCGCCACCGTGCCCACCGTGACAGTCACTCCTGAGAGCTGTGCTAATGAGCCTTTTCTTTCTGCAGGAACTTGTGCTTTCTGTGCCAAGCCACGATCCCTTACTAGGTAGTGGAAGGCACTTGGGGGAGAATAAAGGAGACATCCACAGCTGGCTGTCAGAACCTTTAACCCCCAAATGAGATCATCGCAAAGCCAGGCCCAAGTAGCCTGGAAGCCAGGAGCCAAGGTGCTGGGACATGGGAACAGAGGCAGGTGTGAGGGGCATTGCTTCAGGGTGCTGCCAGGCTGGAAAGATGTAGAGAGCAAGTGGAGGCAGCTGGGGAGGAGGCCTTTCTGGCTCCAAGTGTGGCCCCTGGAAGCATTTTGGAGAAAAGTGTCTGCGCTGTGACAGCACTGCGCAGGCGCGGGTTCGGCAGGGAGCGTGCAGGTGTGCTGGTCTCCCTCTGCGTGCAGCAGAGCTCCCGGGGAGAGCGGGGAGGTGGAGTGCTCGCAGATGATCACCATCCCTGCCAGCCTCAATCAGTGACTACTGAGGGCAGATGCCACCAATCAGGGTACGCAGGGTTCTGCTCCCAGCCTGGCTGTCCTACCTGGGAAAGCAGGACATGGGCTTCGCCTTCGATGCAGATTGATCTGGCTCTCACTGCTTCATGGAAAGAAGTTGAAACCATGAAATGGGTGAGTGCAAAGGCTGTGGAGCCACTGCGTGCTTTCAAGTCGCCAGCTTCTGCCAGCTGGGTAACCTTGGTCGTATGACATCACCCTCTGAGCCTTGGTTTCTTGTCTGTAAAGTGGGGATAATGGGGTCAGGACTCTATCAGTTCCTGCCATCATGCTGCTGTCTAGCAAGCAACCGCTAAGGCTCGATAGCGCACAGGAGTGTTTCTGGTTCTCACAGCTGGGTGGTTAGAGGATGCTGCTGCCCTTGGTCAGCCTTGCTCATGTGTCTGAGGGCCACTTATCTAGGATGGCCTGGGTAGGATGCCTGAGCCGGTTGGTTGTCTCTGCTCCACGTGTCTCCCATCCTAGCCCAGGCAAATTCTCATGGAAACTGCAAAGTTGCAAGAGCCAGTGAGCATCTCATGCACGTGCTTTTATGTCTTCTGCCCCAAGCCATGTTTGCAAATATCCCCTTGGCATGGTGAGTCTTGTGGCTGAGTCCAGCGCAAAGGCACAGGGCAGGGTACCCTGCTTGGAATGTCATTGCATAGTTACATGGCCAAGGCGTGTCCTGGGGAGGGTGAGGAACTGGGGCCAGTGTTGCAGGGTACCCCAGGTGCTAACATCTCAGTTTTGTATCCAAGCAAGCCCTCACCCACTTATCATTCTGAGGACGTGGGATCCTCACTGGGCTCCTTGTCCTTGCCACGCCTAGAGTAAGAATGTCTTTCCTTTGATACAGACTCCCTCCACGTACTGCTCTGTTTTATCAGCCTGCCATTGCCTTTGCACTGTGTTCTTTCCGCCTGCGATTCCACCTGCCCTTTGCTTTGTTGGTTGAGTCAACTTAGCTCTAGAGTCAGACTGTTTGGGTTTGAAGCTGGTTTTGCTGTTTATCTAGAGTTTTGTGACCCTGGCAAATTTCTCACCTTCTCTGGGCTTCAGTTGCTTTGTCTGTGCAATAAGTATCAGAGCCTCCCTTTCTCCCTCCTAGGGTTGCTTTGTGGACTCAGTAAGGTAAGAGTCTAGGAAAAGCTGCAGTGCACCCTAGGGGCTGATTTTTGTGAGCAAGATTCACACTTTGCCCTGCTGCTGCGGAAGCAGGTGTGTGTAGCATGTCCCACACTTAGGATGAAACAAGCAAAGTAAACCTTGTTAGCTTGAGATGCACCAGAAATAACGAGGTTGCCCTGTCTCATTCTGGCCTCTTGACCATTTTGCTCAGCCTGGACTATCCACAGACGTTTTATCCCTAACTTTGTGAGGAGGATGTGATTGCCTTTTGTGGATATGATCATTGCTGTGAGAAAATGTGGTGAGGCTGGAGTAGGTATCTTGTGATAATTTATATGATGGGCCGGTCTTGTTAATAGCCGACCCCCTCTGTACCTTTTTGCAAGTATAATATTTTCTTTTCTAAATGCTTTTTTCTTCCCACATGTTATTGCTGTTTTTACTCCCATTTCCACCACTACCCAAGCCTCCACAACTGGAGTGATTATTTTCATCCTTGAGTCTCTGCCAGGTCATCCTCTCTTTAATGACTTTACTAACTAGCTTCCCCCAATAAGCAATGACACTGTGCTATTTTGTATCTGGTGCATGCTCCTGTTAGATATCTAACACTGTATTTGAGGAACAGTATTTGTTTATGGGTCTCCTGTGGCCAGGCACATGATACTACATCGGGGTCCATGAGGACTCTCAATTCGATACTTGTAAGCCTTTCCATGCTGCTTGTGTTATTTGAGGAGGCACTGGTTTCTGCAATGCAAGCCCCCAAAGCTGGGCAAATGAGAATAAGACAAGTTTGTTTCTTACTTACCTAATAGACTAGAATAGGTTCCCTTGGTTGAGCAGCTGCTATAGTTTGGGTCTCAAGTGTCCTCCAAAGGTCCCCGTGGTAAAAGCTTGCTCCCCGGGGAGGGGCTTGGGAGATGATGGAGCCTTTAAGAGGTGGGGCCTAGCGGGAGGTCAAAGGTGATAGTGGGACGTAGGCCTTTCTTTTCTTCTCTTTTGCTCCCTAGCCATGAGGCTCATGAGCAGTTTTACTCTACCACATGCTCCTGTCACCATGTCCTGCCTCATCCAAAGCAACAGGGCCAACTGATCATGGACTACAACATCTAAAACCATGAGCCAAAGTAAATCTTTTTGTCTTTTAAGTTAATTATCTCAGGAATTTGTTATAGTAACAGAAAGCCTACTGGAAAATCAAGCGGGATTCAGAAGAGGGCAGGGAACCAGGGACATCATTGCTGATGTCAGGTGGGTATTAGCTGAAAGCAGAGAATATCAGAAAGATGTCTATCTATGTTTTATTGACTATGCAAAAGCATTTGATTGTGTGGATCATGACAGATTATGGATAACACTTCGGAAAATGGGAATAACAGAACACCTAATTGTGCTCATGAGAAATCTGTACATGAACCAGGAGGCAGTTGTTCCAATAGAACAAGGAAACACTGAGTGGTTTAAAGTTGAGAAAGGTGTGCGTCAGGGCTGTATACCTTCACCCTATCTCTTCAGTTTATACGCTGAGCAAATAATCTGAGAAGCTGGACTTTATGAGGAAGAACGTGGCATCAAGATTGGAGGAAGACTCATTAACAACCTGCGTTATGCAGATGACACCACTCTGCTTGCTGAAAGTGAAGATGATTTAAAACATTTACTGATGAAGATCAAAGATCATAGCCTTCAATATGGGTTGCGACTAAACATCAACAAAACAAAAATCCTTACAAGTGGGTCAGCACGCAACTTCACAATAAATGGAGAACAGATTGATGTTGTCCAAGATTTTGCTGTGCTTGGCTCTATAATGAACACCCGCAGAAGCAGCAGTCGAGAAATCAAAAGACGCATTTCTCTAGGAAAAGCTGTGGCAAAAGATCTCTTTAGAGTGTTGAAAAGCAAAGATGTCACATTGAAGACGAAGGTGCGTCTGACTCATGCCATGATATTTTCAGTGGCATCATATGGTTGTGAAAGCTGGACATTGAACAAGAGAGACAGAAAAAGAATTGACGCTTTTGAATTGTGGTGCTGGAGACGTCTGTTGAATATACCATGGACTGCCAAAAGAACCAACAAATCTGTCCTAGAAGAAGTGCAACCAGAGTGCTCCTTGGAAGCAAGAATGGCCAAACTGCATCTTACATATTTCGGACATGTAGTCAGGAGAGAACAATCCCTGGAGAAGGACATCATGTTTGGGAGAGTGGCAGGTCAATGCAAAAGAGGAAAACCCTCCACCAGGTTGATTGACACAGTGTCTGCAACAATGGGCTTAAACATAAATAAGATCGTTTGCCTGGTGCAGAATCGGCAAGTGTTTCGATCTGCTGTACATAGGGTCGCTATGAGTCGGACTCGACTTGACGGCACCTAACAACAACAACAACAACAATAGAAAGCCGACTAACACAGCACTCTCCTCCTTTTGGTGTTTCAGGGACCCAGGCTCATTCCACCTTGTGGATCTGCCATCTTTAATGCAGGCTCCCAACATCACCTGGAAGGTCAGCTCCTTTCTCAGCAGCTGGCCAGAGGGGAATAAGGATGTTGGACTTCTCAGCCAGGCCCAGAAGAGGCCCCCATGACTAATGCTTCCATTCCACTGGCCAGAACTTGGCCGTAAGGGGCTGAGGAATGTACTTGCCTGTTTATTCATTTGGTGTGTAGTAAGACCTCATGCCACAATCTTTATGCAAGAGCTATGCAACCTTGTTGATATACTTCTATCTGGTTTTCCACCGATAAGCCAGTCTTAACTAGATTCAGTTTCTACTTCATGCAACCTTGGACCCCAGTTTGCAGTCATGTGACTCAGTGAGGGCCTTTGAACCAGAAAGGGAGGATTGCGGTATGGGGGTTGCTGATTATAGTTTATGCTTGATGAAGGTAAGAATGTTACTCTCTGCTGTTGTTAGAACCAAGTTTACTTTCAGGCTGTTTGGATAGATGGTGTTGCTGGTTGCCAGCCGCAGGGAACACAAAGTCTGTCTTGCCTGGGTTAAAGCCTTTGAGATCAGTGATGGCTGAATGTGCTTTTGGGAGCAGAATTTAATCTGCAAGGAGTTGGCAACTATTGAATTCAGTGGCTGCAGTAAGACTTTGCTCCTTTCTCCTCATCATGAAATCATTGTTTGTACAACACAGCATCCGTAATCGATACAAGGGAGACAGCAATGGAGTGAACCCCTTGTTTGGCAGACAAAGCCTTTCCTTTGTTGGGATGAGATGCTCCGTTTCCTGTGAGAAGATGGTTAGTGATTCTCGTAAATGTATGGGAGGCTCTTGGAGCCTCTCCTCCTCCTTTTCCTCTTTCTTTCTTCTTTTATAGAGTCAACAACCCTTTGTTTAATCGTAAAGTGTTTTTGTAGCTTGTAATTTGAGAAATGTACTCGTGAGAGTCATAATTTTATAGATTTGGGAAATTTGTACATACTTCCAAGTGAGTAGGCTGGAGGGGGGGTACTTCAAACATGTATGTCTCAGTTTTTAAAAAAAAACCTCGAAAACGTTTTCTTTGAAATGACCATACTTCAGAACATCACGGGAGATGAATTGTCTAGACTCTCTTTGTAGAATTTCACTGAGAAAAAGAAGTTGGACAAAATGCCAGGGAAGTTTGGGACAACCCTTCGTTGAATCAGTCTGTATTCTCAGGAAGTTTATAGCCAAAATTCCTTTCCTTCTTTAAAAGCAACTTTCATCCATCTTGTTTAATAATAGACTCTCTTCTTCCTCCCCCATGCATTCCCCAGACCTCCTTTCAGGAAAACAGGGGCTCCCTCCTTTTAATATAGTAAGAAATTCTGTTTGTGGGTCCCACTTGCAGGGGTGGTTAGCAAAACTTATTTGGAGCTTGAATATCAAGATGCCAATTCCTACCTTACTGCTTTCTCTCTAAGAAGGATATGTTATGTGTTGTCACATAATGGTGTCCTACGGGCTTTGTTCTGAGTCTTCTCTTATTTTTTTAAAAAATTGAATCCACCCATTGTAAGAGTAAGTGGAAATGACAGTCAGCAGTTGGACCATGCATGGCCAATTTCATGGCTTTGTAGAGTTTACTGAACGTTATGCCAGCTTGTCTCAGTCATGAAATGGTTTTTTTAAAAATAATGCTTTGGAACTGAAATGTTCTGGTTGGCAAGTTTTTTGGTCAATGAAAGGGAATGACGTTGGGCAGAGTCTGTGACCCTAAGTGAATTATTTATCCTTATTCAGCCTCTATTTCTTTACTTAGAGACTGGGATACCGTTGCTTTCCTATTAGGGTTGTTGAGAGAATGTATCTAAGGTTTCCTGGCTGTATTTAACATTTATGGCACTCAGTGAATGGTAAGGCTATTAATTATTATGAAGAGATACGAAAGGCAGGTGTGGTGGCGCATACCTTAATCCCCTGCACTTTGGGAGGCTGAGGCGGGAGAATCATGGATTCAAAGCCAGACTGGGCTGCACAGTGAGAGTCTGTTTTGGAATACCAAAAGATAAAAATAATCGAGGGAGAGAGTGAGTGAGTGATACAAACATCACTTTGGGCTGGGCACTGTGGTGCATGCTAGTAATCCTAGCAATTCAGGAGGCTGAGGCAGGAGAATCACGAGTTTGAGGCCAGAGGCAGCCTGAGCAATTTAGCAAGACCCTGTCACAAAATTAGAAAGGGGCTGGGGGTGCAGCTCAGGGGTAGAGCACTTGCCAAGCATGTGCAAGGCCCTGGGTCCAACCCCTGGAACTGCAATGGTACCCCCCCCTCCAGCCTACTCACTTGGAAGTATGTACAAAAAAATAAAATGAAATAGAATATCAGAAACCATAATTTTTCTTGTATGATTTCAGTCTGTCGTGATCCACAGGATCCTTTGTAAAGAGGTAAATTCATTATACCTGGAACTTGTTACCATTTGAGGCTCTTGTTATTTACAGGTTCAATTCCACACATATTTATTATTGAATACCTGTGGTGTCTCAGGTACTATCCCTGTTTGATTAAAAAGGTAGGTAAGAGTTAAGAAAGTAAGGCAAGATCTTCTCTCTCCAAAGGCCTTACAGTTGGGGTGACCCTTGGTCTCAGCTTACCCTGGACAGTCCTTGTTTACTGCTGTTGTCCTGGCATGATTATTAATGTAGAGCCCTCTTGTGTGAAGAAGTGTTCTGGTTTGGAAAACCAGTGCTGTGTTACCAATATGGGCTGTTACTGAGACAGAAGGAATTTCTTAAACAGACGACTTCTGAATTCTCTGAACAGGAAGGAGCTAGTACCCTCAGGTAGTTGAATCCAGGATAGATGATTAGTCGCAGGACCAGAGAGGAGGAGCCAGAGGGGAAGAAGTTTTGGAGTTAGAGTAGGCAAAACACTACCAGTGTGATGGACAGAGCCCAACTGGAGGCACCATATTGAATTCCAGAGGAAGGAGAACCAGCTTCAAGTGCCCAGGCTTTTTTGTTTAGGTTTCCCCAGTCAGCACATCTCAGCTGTTTCATTGAGACCTTCTCCTTAAGGGTGTAGTGTTTGTCTTAAAAATTCCCCAGCAAAAGGATGTTGGGATTAGGGAAAGAGGGTGGGACTTCCCGCTTGCCCATCATATGCCGTGCAGTGCCGGGTCATTGACTTTTATGTCCATTTCCTTTCTGATTCTGGGTGCACTAGCCTTAGGGGTGAACTTCAGGGCTACTTTCACATTTCTGTTGATGCTTCAAAATTACCTGATTCCTAGAGAGAGGTAGACTTGGGTAGTCAATTCTTCCTTGACTCAGTATTTGAAATTTTAGAACTTTGTTTGCTTTCCTGTGTTGTGTTTCCCCCAAACTGAAAGCATACTGGTTACAGTAGATTTGGGGAGCATTATAAGGTGATATTTTATGTGCTCAGGGATTATTGCTAAGTTAGTAATCAAGAGAAATGCAGTTTGGGCTTCTTGGATTTTGGATGTGAGAATTTTTTCCCTCTGAATGTTTATGTTGGCTTTGAGGGTCCTAATTATCATTTGGGGAATGTTTGGGAAATTAAGGTGGAAAAAGAGTCAGTCTTGGCTTAGGTATTAAAATATAACCCTCGTGTGTGTAGTGTGAAACCTTCACCTCTAAGACTCCCATTTGCAATCCTGGGCAGCACAGCCGGGTTTCTGCATCAGCAGCTTCTTTTTGCTGCTACACCAAAGGAGGTGGAATCCTCTTTTCTTTTCTTCCTTTTTTCTCTTTTCTTTCCTTCCTTCCTTCCTCCCTCCCTCCCTTCTTCCTTCCTTTCTTCTTTCCTCTCTCTCTCTCTCTCTCACTGCCCCCCCAAAGTAGATTGCTTGAACACATAGAGCGGGTCAGGAGAACCTCAGTTTAAGCTGGTCATCAGAAGCACAGGTAAAACAACTTGGGACTTGCAACTGTCATCTAAAACGGAGTAGATTGGATTCTTGGGCCTGAGACTGTCTCTAGGTAGATGGTGTCAGAATTGAATTGGATTAGAGGATACTCAGCTGATGACCCTGTTGTGGAACTTGCTTGCTGGTGGGGAGAATGCCCCACACCTTTTGAGATCATAGAAATTGTCTGTGTTGATTGTTGTGGTGTGAGAACAAAGGAAAAAGTCATTTTCCAACACCCATCTGGTGTCAGTGGGGTGGTCAGTGGTGGTGAGAGAGGCAGCTCAGTGTGGCTGCCTAGCCTGAGGAGCTCCCCTTGTTGGCACCTCCACTCAGGTTAAGCTGGTCCTTGGCTTCCTCACAGAAATGAATTTCAGGACCAGTCAAAGAATAAAACAAAGTTATAGAGTTTATTAGGTACATGCTTCAGAATAAGCGCATATGCTCAGAGAGAAAGTGGTGTGCTTAAGAAGAGAATTGTAGAACATGTCCAATACAGCGATGTGGGGTTCTCGAGAGAGAGAGAGAACCTCCAAGGTAAGTTGAAGAAGCCTCTAATGCGAGGTGGAAGATGTATGGATGTCCTCTTGTTGCTTTGGTTTTCTCATGTTCCTGGGGATCGAATCCAGAGGTTTGCACATGCTGCGCGAGTGCTTTACCAATGAGCTGTGCCTCCAGCCCTTTCCTTATTGCTTTGGTATTTGTGTTTTTATACAAGGATCTTTGCTGATTCTGTTGCTCACCTGACTAGAATCTTCCCTGCTAGTTCTCTGAGTCTGCGATGGATTAACTGCGATGAGGTCTCTGCATCCATTATGGACAAGGTTTTGTGACAGTCTGAAATGCAAGACGCATTCCGGTAGAATCAGGAAGCTAAGGCTCAGTGGCCCCGCATCAGTCATCTTTTGCCTTAGTTTTCTGAGAGGTAAAGTAAGATGAAGAAGGATATGAAGAATTAACCTCCCAGGATTATTATGAAGATGAGTAAAATGATCTGGAAAGGACTCTGAGTCATCCTTTATTGAATTTAGTTTATTGAGTTTTATTGAATTGATTTATTGAATAAATCATCCAAACTCATGAACATCTAGAATCAAAGTTGGCCAACTATGGTCCAAGGGCCAAATCTAGCCCATGAACTAAGAATGTGTTTACATCTTAAAATAGTTGAAAAAAATTCAAAAAAAGAAGAATATTTCCTGGCACATGAAAATTTTATGAAATTCAAATGTCAGTCAGTATCCTTTAGTAAAGTTTCACTGGAACTCAGCCATGCTCATTGGTTTGCATATTTTCCTGTGTCACTTTGCTGTAGTCATGGCAAAATGGAATGGTTGCTCCAGACACTGAATGATCAGCAAAACCAAAAATATTTGTCTGGCTCTGTGTAGGAAAAAGGGTGTGTGTGTGTGTGTGTTAGGTGCCGTCGAGTCAGTATCCCACTCATAGCGACCCTCAGAGGGTTTTCAATGGCTGACTGTTTCGGGATTGCCTTGGGAGTGGGTTGCCAGGCCCTTACTCCCATTTTTGCGGTGCTGGGAATTGAACTCGAGACCTCAGAGACTGCAGCGCAGCGCTCTACCAACTGAGCTAAATCCCAGCCCTGGAAAAAGGGTACCAGCCTCTGTTCTAGAACAGGGGTTATTGTTCCAAGATGAACCAGGTTCCATCCGGAGGTCTCGGCCTTTGGGAAAGCTAACGCTCTCAAATCCCTGTGGAAAGTACCTAAGACCGTTCATTCATTCATTCATTCATTCATTTGTCACTATTTCACCAAAATTTATTGGGTTTCTGTTATGTCCCAGACAGTGTTTTTTGGTGATAAGGAGAAAGCAATGAGCGGCACAAAAGAAATCCGTGCCCACCTGGAGATTATAGTGCATGGGAAGAGTAGGCTAATAAACAGATAAGAATACCTGGCACTCCATAGGGTGAGAGAGTGAAATGGGGGAGAGAGGGCTGGGGGCTGGGGTGCTTAGGATAGGCTTTAGGAAGAAGGTGGTGGTTGATGTGAGGGCCAGGGGGCCTGAGCCCAGAGCATGCATGGTGGGAGAGGGGGCAGGGCAACAGCTGCTCTGGCTAAGGGAAAAGCAGATTCAAAAGCCCTGGGGCAGAAGCATTGGTGGACGTCAAGATCTGATTTATGGTTATGTTAGGAAAGGCATTGTCCTTTTCCGGCCCCTTAGCAAACAAGCAGGGAGGCAGTGTTGTGTGGTAGATAAGGTAGAAGTTCTAGGCCAGTGGGGCAGAAGCTCAGCTTTGGCAGGAGGGACTGAATGAGGCTTTGCTTGGGTTGTCCTGGGCACTGTGGGATGTTGAGGAGCATTTCTGGCCTCTACTCAGTATGTACCAGCAGTAACCCTCCAGCTGTGACTACCAATTATGTCTCCAAAAAATGTCACATGTGTCCCGGAGTCAAGACTGCCTCCAGTGAGAACTCTTGCTTTGAGATTGTTGTTGTTGTTAGGTGCCATCGAGTCGGTATTGGACTCATAGCGACCCTCATAGGGTTTTCAATGGCTGAGTGCTTTGGGATTGCCTTGGGAGTGGATTGTCAGGCCCTTCTCCCGTTTTTGCGGTGCTGGGAATTGAACTCGGGTCCTCAGAGACTGCAGCGCAGCGCTCTACCCACTGAGCTAAATCCCAGCCTGCTTTGAGATTAGGCTGCTGCTTAGCTCTGTGACTTTGGGCAAGTTACTTGACCTCTCTGGGCTGCAGTTTTAGCACTTATAAAATGAAAGTGATACTGCAACTTACAACCTTAGGTGTGTCAAGAGGATTAAGGTGTGCAGCCAGCACTCAGCTGGCTCCTAGGGCAGCCCAGGCCCTTGGTAAATGTTACCTGGGAGATCAGAGACGTTGGCTGTCTATCATTCATCTGCTCCACAGCAGAGAGCACCATTATTAATATAGTTGGCCCAGATCCTTGTGTTAAAATACAAGCTATCAGCCAGGTGTGGTGTTGCACGCTTATAATCCCAGTGGCTCGGTAGGCAGAGGCAGGAGGATCGCAAGTTTGAGACCAGAGGCAGTGTGCATAGTTTAGCAAGACCCTGTCTCAAAAAAAAAAAAAAAAAAAAAAA
>VMDO01014417.1:0-40592 GCA_007922755.1 Pedetes capensis | reverse complement strand
GTCGTTGTTAGGTGCTCTTGAGTCGTGTCTGACTCATAGCGACCCTTGTAGGGTTTTCAATGGCTGATTGTTTCGGGATTGCCTTGGGAGTGGATTGCCATGTCCTTTTCCCATTTTTGCGGTGCTGGGAATCGAACCCAGGATCTCAGAGACTGCAGAGCAGTGCTCTACCAACTGAGCTAAATCCCAGCCTCCCCTGTTAGCACTGTGTCCACTTAAAATGGGCCCCATTGCCTGGAGGAGCCCCCAGGCATGTGACCCCTAAGTCACAGTCTGCTGCCATACTGAACAAAGGGGACATGTTGCCATGACCAAGGAAGGGAAGTGCAGTTACCGGCCAGCCTGGCATTTTCATTGCCCAGGGTACCAAGAAGGGGCAGGCCAGGAGAGATGGACAGAAGTGGCTTTGTGACTGCCGTGTGGGTGGGACCCTCCAGGTGCCTTTCCTTTGGCCCCACTCTCCTGAGTCCCCGGTAGCCATGGAGCCCCGTGGAGCCCCATGTTCCTGTTGGCACCTCCTTCTAGAGTTCTGAATGGTGAAGGAGCGATGCCTGAAGCTTACTGAGCACTTGTTCCGTGCTCCAGGTGCTCCACCTTACCCCCTTTCCTCTCTTAACCCTCCTCAGTTCTCTTCCCTGCTTAGAGAGCAGGGAAGAGGGTCCCAGGAGACTGACTCACTTTCCTGGGCTCAGCATGCAAGTAACTTGGGGAGGAGGGAATTTGATCCGGGTGGCCTTTTTCTTTTGTAAAATCTTGAATGTGACATAAAAGGAGGTCAAGGAATCTCCAGTGAAATTAAAAGCAGAGCTTCAAACCTGTAAAAAATTGGGTTCAGGTATCAGTGTGGGTTCAATATGTTAAAATTTAGAGGGTTCGGGTTCAAAATTTTAATCCTATACATAGATAGACAAATAATTTTTTTTGTTTTTTCCATCAATTTTAAATAGCTAATGATATCAAACAACAGCAACAAAAACCAAAGAAACCGAAAAACAATTAAAAGCAGAACCTGAACCCAGGATTTTCAATGAGTTTGTGTTTAAGTTCAGATTCAGATTTGGGTTCAGAAATCTTTTTGGTGCAAAGAGGTTGAACCCAGGGCCTCCACACATGCTTTGCAAGCACTGTACCACTGAGCTGCACCCATAGCCCATTTATAATTTTTTATCTGAGACAGGGTCTCACTAAGTTGCATAGGCTGCCTCTGGCTTTGAACTCACGATCCTTCTGCCTCCTCTTTCCAAGTTCCTGGGATTTTAGGCGTGTGCCACTGTGCTTAGCTTCATGAAAGTTTTTTAAAATGCTTGAATCAGAATGGGTTCAGGGGTCAGGTTCGGGTTCAGGTTGAAGCCTTGCTTCTGCACATAGGGTTTAAACCCAAACTTGAACCAAACCCAAACCCTCTAAATTTTAACATATCAACCATGCACCTGAATCTGAACCCAGTTTTTCATGGGTTTGAAGCCCTGATTAAAACGGTTGCCCAGCATGGTGATGCACACCTGTAATACCAGCGTGTGGGAGGCAGGAGACGGGAGGATCGTGAGTTGAAGGCCAGCCTGGGCTACATAGCAACATCCTGTCTTGAGAAACCAAGGGCTGGAGATGTAGCTCAGTGACAGAGCTCTTGCCCCGCATTCACAGGCCCTGGGGAGGGGGAGAGAGAGAGAGAGAGAGAGGGAGGGAGGGAGGGGAAGAAGAAGAAGAAGAGGAGGAGGAGGAGGAGGAGGAGGAGGAGGAGGAAAAGAAAGAAATTGTACCCCAAGGCTCAGTGGAGGTTGGGGGCATGGATTCCTGGGCTCCACATCAGAGCCTTTCTTTGGATGCGCTCTTGGATGAGTTACTGGAAAGCAGCTTAATGCTAGTCTATACAAACAATGGAGCGGTAGGAATTGGCATCCTTCATGGAAGATATTTTCCAGAGTCTCATGGCCCCCAGCACCCTCTTCCTTCTGAGGCCGTGGATTGAACCATTGGAGAGCCAGGGTGTGGTGCAGGGGTCTCCAGAGCCCAGTCTGCCATCACCTGGATCCCCTGGGGCCGGCCTGGCCCCCACGTCTGTCACCAGCTCCAGGGGTTGCTGAGCGTCTGTCCTCTTCCCAGGCTGGAGTTGTGGGTTCTAGCTGCTGATGTCCTCGTCCCAACTCACGATAAACAGGAATTTTGCCCCAGAAGGGATTCAGGGACCAGGCCTCAGGAAGAAGTCCATCCTGGGGGAGAGCAGGGGATCGGTGTGATAGAAGCAAGTGACAGAGATGTGGCAGCACTTGACTGCCGATGAACTTGGTGCAGTGAAGCCAGTCCTTCTGTCACGGGCCCCTGCTCTTGGTGGAGTGGCTAACGTTTTTATGGAATCTATGAGCTGTCGCCTTTTCCCACTGAGTGGCACACGGCGTGTCTTTGGAGCTGAGGTCACTTTGCAGCGAGAAGCGTCTTCATTGAATCCAGAGCTGCTGTCAAGTCTGCAAGCCTGCGTCCAATTCTGCGTGTTTGTGTGACATTTTCATCGTTAGCTGTGTGTGTTCTGAGGGAGTCTGCTTCTGGGAAGCCCAGGAAGGAATATTATTAATGCCCATGGTTAATTTCTTCTGTGACAGGTCCCATTGAACCCGAACAAACGCCCGGGGAAGGACTTCACATTCAGCCCCATGGACACGTAACACCTGTGCATCGCATTTCCTGGGCAGGTGCCCTGTTAGAGTTCATAGAACTGGGTTGTTCCCTTGCCCTGGATGGTGGCTCAGGTGAAGAAAATGGAGACTAGAAAGTGATTTGTGTGTCACTGCTCAGGCAAGGCACTTCAGGTGGTGAGACAGGATTTAAGGATTGGAGTGGAAGGTGATGATAACCAACCTGTTCCTTCTCCCAAATCGTCCACATGCTTTCTCCAAACCGCATCCTGAATGTCGCCTCCATCCTCTGGGGAAGTGGGCTTATTTATTTTTTTTCTTCATCTGTGATCCAATATTAATTTGCCTTAAACAAAAGAAGCAATTTACTGTGTAATTCTGAGGTTTATGGTGTTTTGACTAAGTCCTTTCATCTTTCAGAAGACAGTGCCATGCATTTTAATAGACATGGCTGTTTTCTTAAAAAAGAAATTTTTTTTTTAACCCATTCTCTTCTGTCAAGTTCCAGCGTTGGAGCTAACGTCACGATGCGCGGGGAGGCCCCGTGCCAATATCTAGCGTTGTGGGTGTTTGTTTTTTCTTCCATCGGTGTCCGGCCCTAAATAGAGGTCTGGCGCAATACTTCTTATGAACCCCAGTGCAGCTGTCCACCAGGGGATGTGAGCCTTCATAAACTGTGCTCGGCTCAGGGGTTTGTGCCACATGTGTGACGTTTAGCCGCACCATCAATTACAGACTTCCCTTAAGGGATTTCCAGGAAACCCCCTTCCCACAGGGTACAAATTAATGTTTAATCACAGCAGTTTTGAAAGGAAGCACCTTTCAGATCATTATCTAAAGCTGACTTCCTTTAAAATTAGAGGCGAGCACAGCGTCCTAGCTGGAAGTCTGTGCCTGCACGTTTGAGATCTAACATCCGTGCCTTGGGCCGCCTGCTCCTGGGCTTTGACCTCTGAGGAGCGGTTTGGCTTAGGGGGCTGGATGAAGGCTTTTGTAGAAGAGTGAACAGAGTGCCTTTCTCTTACAGCTGCCGACATGTTCTTCCCATTCCAGCGCTTTCTTTAGTAACCTCCCCGCCCTCCAGCATGGTGACCCCAAGGAGCCCGTTATTATGGCCCTGCCTCGGGGGATAATGACTGGTTCTGAGGTTGGATTTGACACCAGCATTTTGCATGATAGCCTGTTGGATTTGCTTGGCTCAGACTGATATTTTCATGTATCTCGGGCTGCAGCATGGAAATATGGTTGAGCTGGGTTGGCCAAGACGGGAAGATTCCTGGGCTGTGGCAGGACCCGGCAGCTGTTCTGAGAGCTGCTTTGGCAAAGCCTGCGCTGTTGGTTGCATTGAAGTGTCTGCAGGTGCAGGGCTGATTACTTTCTTTTCTTTCTTTCTTTCTTTTTTTTTTTTTTTTTGTGGTACTTGGGGTTGAACCCAGTGCCTCACGCCTGCATCCTCTGCAAGTGCTGGACCACTGAGCTGCACCCCAACCCCCACCCCTTTTTTTTTTGCTTTTTGAGACAGGGTTTCATTAAATTACTCAGACTGCCCCTGGTCTCGAACTTGCAATCCTCCTGCCTCCGCCTCCCTAGCCGCTGGGATTACAGACGTGCACCACCACGCCCGGCCAGGGCTGGTTTCTAAAGGGCGATAGTCTGCTTTTCCTCGGAGACTGATTGCAATGCCTGTGTGCGTGTGTGCACATGCATGTGCGCGCATGTGTCTAAGCTGAGAGCCCTGCTGCAGGTGGGACTGAGACTCCAGCAGGACCAGGGTTCAGGAGCACTGCCGTAGCTGCTGTTCTTAGCCATTGGGATCAGGACTGATCGAGGTACAGGGCTATATCTGGGTCTGTTGTCCCTCTGCGCAGCAAGACTGCAGGCAGCAAAGGACTAGGTAGCAAAAACGCCCTATTACAGCTCAGCTGGAAGGCCCTGGAGGTCACTGCATTGCTGATTGTTAGTTATCCATCCAGTGGGCCTAATAACACCTGCTCCATTTATCCCCCAGGGTCTTATACATCATAGAAGATAATAGAGAAAGAAATGCCTTATGAACCATAAAAGAACATGCAGTGACAGGCAGCTCAGCCTAGTGGTTAGTGACTAGCTAGCTGTAGAGGGGCAGTTATTAGTATAGTCAGAAGAGCTGTTAGTACATAGGTATTATAGTCATGGGGCTGGGATTTAGCTCAGTTGGTAGAGCACCGCTCTGCAGTCTCTGAGGTCCCAAGTTCGATTCCCAGTATCACAAAAATGGGAGGATGTGACAATCCACTCCCCAGGCAATCCCCAGTCAGTCATTGAAAACCCTATGAGGGTCGCTATGAGTCGGACACGACAACAACAACAACAGCATTATAGTTATGAGTAGTACCACCTGCTGCAGCTACTTAGCCAGTTTTTTTGTTTTTTTTTTTTTAACTCTGAGTTTACTGTAGGACAGATGGTTCTTCTGTTGCCTGAAATTCCCAAGCACTCATTGAAGGAGATTCTTAAGATGTACTAATTTGCTCAGCGATAGGATCTTTTTCCTGCGGTATGACCCCAATAGCCTGCCAGAGTAAGCCCTGTGCACCAGCCAGTGCCGCGAAGCACTTTGTGGGTGGAACAAAATCTGCCCCAGGCCTGGCCTTGGAGGGGGTTGAGAGGGGAGGCTTTTGAGTTCCCTTGAGAACCCGTATCTGCTCAGGAAGTCCGCCAGTCTGTGGCCAGTGGTGCGTGCGACTGCCCCTTCTGTTCTCTGGCCTCGGAGGCTTGTGGTCCTTCTGTTTTGAAGTTAACTGCCTGATATTCCTTTGTAATGTGTAAGTTGAAGAGGAAAGAATTGAACATATTCTAATCTTGCTGCTGGGCTTCTTTTATTTTTTTCCATCTATTAAGGGAATCCCAGCATCACTTAATTGGACATGTCTGTTCTTCCAGCTGCTTTAACCAAATAATAACGGTAATGATCAGATAATAGTTGACCTCAGTGTCCCTGGCTCCCTGTACAGCTGCTTAATACATATTTATCCAGTGAGTGGATGAATGACTTGGAGATCTACAGGGAAGGATGTGGAGATTGATGGTTAGATTTGCATCTACCCTGGCAGGACCTTTCAGACTTTCCTTTCCTCTGGGTCTCCATGCATTGCTCCTTTCCCACATGACAGCCTTCCTGTTATCTGCATGCATTTATGTAGTACATTTCCATGGGTGAGCCCAGACAAATATGGCTCCAAGTGAGTGGGCTTTTCCTTTCTCCTGCTTCTCTGGGGTTAGCATTTTATAATGAAATCCCTTGTAGACTTTGTCTCGGCAGCCGGCTCGCCATCTTGGATCTGGATTTCATGTATTGTCAGAGAGGGCAGGAATTCAGAGATGGCCTCCTGCCTCTTCTTCTTTGCATAAACCCAGGCCCACCATGAAGTGACTTTGCCCAAGAACACACTAGATGCGTGAGGTGCCCAGATGGAAATCCAGGTAGCCTGGCTGCTAGCTCTGGCCTAACTCTAGGAACATGACTTTGACCTCTTCCCCAAGGCATCCTGGGCAGAAATGCTTCTGCTCTGTGAACGAAGGCTGGATGGAGGTGCCCTGCATAGGAAGTCATAATACTGCGCTCTGGCCCGTGCTGGGGCGTCTCACGTGATCCATGCTTCTTTGGACACGGAGGGAAAATGAATCTGAATGTGCTTCTCTGTCTGAAATGGGCCTCTGCTTCTGCCAGGAGGCAAGGTGTAGCTCGTTCCCCTGCCCATGGTCATTTCCTGCCTCTGTCTCTCCTCGTGGCTGCTGACTGAGGCACCCAGACTGTGTCAGGCAGCGCTGCAGGTTGATGGACTTGTTTGGCCTACTTCCTGCTTAGTGGTGGGTTCCCAGAAAGGAGCTTGCCCTGTGCCTGGAAAATGCAACTCTCTTGGTGCTCACAATATTGGGGTGTCTGTTTTCATTGGCATATCTTTCCCACTTATATTCATCAATAACAGGAAATTAATTCAAGACATTCCAAGTACCTTTATCTCTGTGTTCTTGTACCAGCTCAGGCTCTTTTCCCCAGAAGGGGATTTTTCTGTACCATTTAGGAGCATAGGGCACACTTCCTAGGGAAGCCTAGGAATTCAAACCTCCCTAGTAGTGCCATTTTGAACAAATCACCATTGCTCACTGTGCCATTTTTCTTATCTGTAAATGAGTGTAACTGTGTATATTAGCTGTTGCTGTAGCAGAAAAACTGACTGAAGGAATCTTACGGGGGGAGAGATTTATTGAAAGCCCACAGTTAGAGGATCAGTCCATAATGGCGGCAGGGCAGGCATGGCAGTGGCTTCATAGCATAGTGAGGCAGGAGACAGAGAGAGCAACCTTGACCTTGGGTCCAGGATAAAAACCTCCAGAAGCCCACAGGCAGGGAGCCACCTCCACAAAGCTAGATCCCGCCTCCCAAAGTTTCCATTAGTTTCCACAGACAGCAACACCATCTGAGGACCAAACATTAAAGCACACAACCTTTGGGGGACATCTTATATTAAAACCACGGCAGAGGGCCAGCCTTGATGTCGTAAAGTTTGCATGAGATTATTTAATGCATAGTGGATCTACACATGGAGGTAGGAACTTTCATGACAGCCTTTATCTCAGGATGATCTGTATAGGTATATTGTAAGGGTTCTCAAGCAGGTTGGTCATCAGAACAACCTGCGATGTTTGGAAATGCCACCAGTACCAGATACCTGGGTTCCTAGATCACCTGCTCATCTGAATCTCCAGAGGTGGGTCCAATATCCCATCATTTCAGTTGGTTCCCCAGTGCTATTGCCAATGCCCAGCCACATCTGGGAACCTCTGCAGGGTGGGTTTTATAATTTTCTCACTGTCCTCAATAAAGGCAAAATGGTAGCATCGTATCAATGAGCTGAAGATTTAAACATTCTGGCCAGTTTTCAAAGGCTTGATTTGGGTTGTTTCATAGCAAGTTATTTCTGTTTGTTGGGGTGGATGGGGTGAGTGAAGGAGAAAATTAAGAAAATCATTGTCTGATATTATTAGAAATGGATAATTTGCTCCTTAAAAAGGCTCTCTTCATAGTTCTAAAGGTACCTGTACCCTATCTGTTCAAGCTGCCCTTGGGTCACCCCTGGCACAGATCTCTGTCTCTGAAATGACGTATGGAATGGCAGAGTGTGCTAGTGGTTTCCTGTTGGCTTTCAGATGTGAGGGTTGGGCTTCTTGTCTCTGTCTTCTTCCTCCTCTGGCTGGCTTCAAACTGGCAGTACTCTTATCATTTCCTGGAAGACCCACTGTCCTTTGGAGTGTGGGAAGCCAACTTAAATTCTAGCTTCAACCTTAAAAGCCTGGACATTTCATGAAGATGGGATCTGTTCCCAGTTGGGAATCTACCTGGGTTTAAGTTGGCACTCAGTGTGAGGCCTCAGATGTGTCTGTTGATTAAAGAGAAGTATATCAAAATAGGAACCAAAAGACCCTGAAACCAGAAGCATGCCCATTTCTACTTCCTGATTCTGTGACTTTCAACAAGTCAGTGAACCTCATAGTGAACTTTGGTTCCCTTATTTGCTAAATGGGATGTTCACATTATTTCCTTGACTTTTCCTTTTTTCTTTTCTGTTCTGTCTCTCTCTCTCTCTTCCTTTCTTCTTTCTGTTTTGCAGTACTTAGGGGTTGAACTAGGACTTTGCACATACTTTACAAATGCGCTACCACTGGGCTGCACCCCTACCCCATTTTATTTATTTTTTATTTTGAGTCAGGATCTCGCTGAGTTATGCAAGTTGTCTCTGGCCTCCAACTCTCTTGATCCCCTTGGCTCTGCCTCCCGAGTCACTGGGATTACAAGCATGTACCACTGCGCCAGATTCCTTGGGTTTTCAAATGAAATGTGTGTGTGTGTGTGTGTGTGTGTGTGTATACACACATATGTATATGTATATATACACACATATATAAACATATATACACATACACACACATATATATACGCACATTTATTTTATTTTTTAAGCATTTTGTAATTGGTAATTTTTAATGTACAACTTAATGGGTCTCATTATGACATTTCTGCAATGCATTTCATTGGACATCACCCATGTAACATCCCCCTTACCCTCTCATGACTCTTTTCCCCCGTCCTTCCCTCCCAAATGGAATACATTTGAAGCAAAATTGCTATGTAAAACCACAGGGCGTATTGCTCTTCTTGTAAAAGGAATGTTTTGCTGCATCTAGAACACTGGCTCTGCTCAGTCATTTTGCTCTTTCTTGATCCTGTCCTCCTCTCTGAGTTGAACTTGCAAATTATTTGTATTTACATTTCTCTTTTACTTCTTAGTCCCCTGGAAAGTTGGCAGTGCTCAGGCACTTTGAAGAAGAATTTTCTGGAATTTCACCTGGCTTTTTGCTTGGTCCACCCACCCAGACCAGCTTTAGAAGTCCATCCCGGGCCCAGGTTTGCCGGAGAGGGAAGGGAGATGCTGCATGAGCTGCTCCCACTTGCAGCTTCTGAGTGGCAGTGTCTGCGAAAGCCGGAGCATTTTTTTTTTCCCTTTTTCTCTGCACCACAGTCAAAGCCATATGGCAGTGCAACAAGACTTGTTCTGGACTAGTCACTGACCCAGAGTGTCTCCCTGGCAAATTGATGTTGCCTGCTATGACAGTGACTCGGGAATGGGAAAGGCACATGGAAAGGATTATAAATAGGTTTTGGTGCCAACGCATAGGGCTGCCTTCCAGAGAATTATTTGTGTTCAGCTTGTGTTTGTGACAAGCAGCTTTGAGGGTGTAGTGGCTGGCATTGGTCTGCCTGTCCTTGGGGAAGGTCAGAGTTCAGAAGCAGCCCACCTGTGACTCTATAGCCACAGAGTCAGCAGGATCTGCAGCTGGTCCATGCTGTTATATGAATCCAGGGTAGAGCGCTGCGTTGCAGTCTCTGAGGTCCCGAGTTCAATTCCCAGCACAGCAAAAATGGGAGAAGGGCCTGGCAATCCACTCCCAAGGCAATCCCGAAGCACTCAGCCATTGAAAACCCTGTGAGGGTCACTATGAGTTGGATACTGACTCAACGCCACCTAACAACAACAACATCAACATGTCTGGACAGAAAACAGACTTAGACATAGGAATGCATAGAAAATGAGTTTCTTATCGGTAATCTCAGTATTTAACCATCAGTGTGAGCAACCTTTCATTCACCCATTTCATCCATTGTTCCATCCTTCAGTCCATCCATCTAGCCATCCATCCGTCCATCTTCCATTTTGGCAAATGGTCACTAAACACTTAGTGTGTGCCAGTTCTGTGCTTGGCTCTGGGGATAAAAAGTCAAATAAAATCGGATCTCTGTCCTCAAGGAACCTATAGTCTGGGGTCCAGGGTGTTTTTCCAAGTTTTAAGTCAAGTTCTTGCTTGACACAAGCTTATTTTTATTTTGTTTTGGTTCTTGTCTCTTTTGAATTTGGGAAAGCAAGACATGTAACCATTGTGACATTTCACTTGTTTTTATAAACCCAACTTCTAGAGTTGGATTTCATGTTTTGCATAACTCAGAGCACAGTGTGAGTGCTTGTATTACTAAACAGAAAAAAGAGGGAAGCAATGTCAGTCCTGAAAGCAGTATCAAATCTTATGACTGTATAGAAGTACTTAGTGGGATTCTTCAAAGACATTTTAAGCTTCATGGTATATGACATTCAAAGTTGCTTTTTGAACCTTGGGTAAATTTAAATGTCAATCAGTTTGTAAATACTGGGAGTCCAGTTGGGAAACCATGTTTCAAATTCTCCAGGGACAGTCCATTAAAATGAATGGTTAAGAGCATGGGATTGGAGTCAGACAAACCTGGGCTTGGATCTACCTGTGTCACTGAACCTCTTTGAGCCTCAGTTTCCCTCCTTAAAAAAAATGAAGATGGCAACAGTATTTACCTGAGGGAATTACTACGGGGATGGAGTGAGATCAAAGACTTGCAAAATGCTCAGCAAAGGCCTGGCATGTAGTGGGTACCCTGTAAAGCTTGGCTATTTTGATTTATTATGGGCAAAGAGATTGGATGGCTCATTAAAAAAAAAAAAAAAAAAAAAAAGGAAAACCAAATGCAAGTTGAGAATCCTTTCTTAGAAAACCTGAAATCCAGAATGCTCAAAAATATGAAGCCTTCTGAGCACTGATAAAATGCCAGAAGTGGAAAATTCTACACCTGACTTCATGTGATGGGTGGTAGTTAAAACAAAGGTACTAAAAAAAATTATCTTCAGGTGATCTGTATAAGGCATATATGAAACACAAATGGATTTTGTGTTTAGATTTGGGTTCCATCTCCAAGATATCTGATTATGTATGTGCAGATTTTCCAAAATCCAAAAAAATTTCTAAATCAGAAACGCTTCTTGTCCCACGTGGTTCAGATCGGGGACATTTACCTGTATTGGCATTTTGAAGGTTTTAGTGGAAGTAAGGTGTGTGATGCCTCCTGGTTGTTTTGTTGTTAGGTGCTGTCTGTTGAGTCGTGTCCAACTTATAGGAACCCTCATAGGGTTTTCAATGGCTGATTGTTTCAGGAGTGAACCGCCATATCTTTCTCCCATTTTTGCCGTGCTGGGATCAAATCCTGGTACTCAGGAACTACGGAACAGCGCTCTACCAACTGAGCTAAATCATATCCTGAGAAATATTAATGCTTCTTTTATAGCCCTTATTTGCCTCCTTGCTAGGGTGCTGGTGAAGGGCGAATGCTCTGCTTTGCAGTTCAAGGGCTGGTGAGAATGTCGGTATAGTCCAGGCTGGGGGAAGAAAGAGTGTCAAGCCTATAATCAGTGTTACAGATTTTCAGCTGACGTGAGTTAGCGTGTCTTTTTGGCAGGCCACCAACTCGGTAGAAAATTCGCTTCTGAAATTAATTTCAACAAATCAGAAAGGCAAATTGGTAATTGTGCCTGACATTATTTTATTTTTTAAAATAAAAGTGAGTTGGATTTTATATTACACTTGAGGCAAAGAGTTCAGTGCAGAGGGAATTATTTTCACAAATGGATCATTTTCCTTAAAAAAAAAGGGGGGAGGGGAGAATTTCTCTTAGGATTTTGTTTTCCAGGAAAGGTAGTTCTATATACTGTTTATAGAGGCCTTGATCCTTTTTAAACTTAAGGAGCCCCACTGGCCTCTATGGTAATAAATCGAGAGCCATATGGAGAATGAGGGACATTTAATTTATGGGCCTCTCCTCCTTTCCTAAATTCAGCCGGTTACTTCCTGGGATAGCAGACCTGACTGGTGGCTTTCTGGCATTTTGCGCTATGGGGATGTCTTTTGAAGTTTCCCCTTCGGGACCTGAGGTTTGCCCCTGCGAGGTGTTAATGAGCTTCCTGCTGGGGCTTTATTTGTGAAGCGGGCTTGTTAGAGGGGCTTCCTGTGCCTGTGGGGGCTCCAGAACGCTGTTCCTCCACCCTGAAGAGTTGACTCTCAGGCTTTTGATTCCCCCGCTGACTCTGCAGTCCAGACCCTGTTGTTTTGATTCCTGTTTCTGGGCTGCCATTTCTCTTTCTTCTGGGTGTTCCTAGGCCCGGGCAGGCTTGGGTGGGTGATCAGGCCCAGCCAGGGGATGTGCTTGGAAGGCAGTTCTGAGCATCCACAGAAACTGGGAGAGCCCTCCCCCCAGGGACTAGTGGGGCTTTGGCAGTGGGTAACCAGAGCTTGGTCTTGAGCAAAACTGCCATGCTCTGGCTGCACATGCCCTCTTCTCGCCATGCTAGTGAGGCCTCCGCCACCTTGTTCCTGGGACTGAGGTGGCCTCGCTGCCTCTAATCTCCCCCTCCCACATTCCATTCAAGGCACTGTCACATGCTCTTTCTGAAAGAAAAACCCGTTCCCATCACTGTCCTCCTTCAGATCCTTCCATGGTGTTGCTGGCTGACTTGGTCTCCCTCAAACTCCTCACATGCTGATCCAGGGCCTCGGAGGGTGGCTGTCTTTGGAGACAGGCCTTAAGAGAGATGCGTACCCTAAGGTCAGGTCCTTAGGATGGCCTTAATTCAATACAGTAATGTCCTTATGTTGTTGTTGTTGTTGTTAGGTGCTATCGAGTCGGTGTCCAACTCAAAGCGACCCTCATAGGGTTTTCAATGGCTGACTGTTTCAGGATTGCCTTGGGAGTGGATTGCAAGGTCCTCCCATTTTTGTGGTGCTGGGAATTGAACTTGGGACCTCAGAGACTGCAGTGCAGCGCTTTACCAACTGCGCTAAATCCCAGCCCCAATGTCCTTATAGGAAGGGGAAATCAGGACAGACTGGGCATGCATAGAGGAAAGGCCACGTGAGGACACAGTGAGGAAGGGACTGTCAACAAGTCAGGAAGGGACACCTGAGGAGAAACCAACCCTGCTGACTCCTTATCTTCTGGCTTCTAGAACTTCAAGATAATAACTCCCCATTATTTAAGCCACCCACTCTTTGGGTTTTTGTAATGGCAGCTCGAGAAAACATGGCACCCTGGACCGTGGTATAAATTCCCAGTCTGCTGGAATGTCACAAGATGTTCTTTGTCTCTGGCTGCTGTCTTCTTCTGACTTTAGGCAGAAATCTCCTTGCTTGCCAGATGAGCTGCAAGGCCTTTAAAGTGAAGTTCAAGAGCCACCTGCTCTGTGAGGCCCTCTGAGACCGTCCATTTCTGTCTCCTTCCCTCCCCCTACTTGCAGAGCTTCCTCTAGAGTCTTCTGAGAACCTTGAGGGCAGCTATTTTGCTTAGCTTTGCTCCCAGAGACTTGACCTTTCCTGTTCCATGTTGTAGCCTCCCCGCCTCCCATTCTATGAGAAGAGATGATAAACCTTGATTCTCTAAGGGATGTTAATAGTTCTACGAAGACTTGTCCACTGATGACAATGGTTCTGACTGTGATCGCACTGGTAATTTCACCTAATATGTATTGAGCATAGCCTGTAACTTGAGCATAGCCCAAGCAAGCATGTAACTCATCTAACATCGCAATCCACTTTCAGGTGAGCGTGTCTTCAAATCGACGTGAGTCTGCTTTCCCGAGGGGGATAGCATAGCCTTGGCTATGACCATGAAGACTCAAAAGCTAAAGTCCACTCTCCCCAGGTCCTTTCTTGCAGTGTTGACACTCCAAAGCAGATTTATCTTAAGATCCCCATTGCCTAGGGAAGTATCATTGATACTGGTGAGACCACGCCAGCTCCTTTAACTCCCTCTTCATTTGAAAGCATGGGCAGATGTTGTTAGAGAACTGTCATGAATTCACTGGGCCCCCTACAGCTTGGCGCTGGGGAGCCAGGGCTGTTCTTCCACTTGTTGCTCTGTGGATGTGGAATGTGAGACCCAGGGAGATTTTCTGAGACATCAGCACCCAGGAAAGGTTACTGAGCGCACTACGCTCTGTGCCGTGTTTCCTTCGGTTCTAGAGAGATAAAATTAAATTTTAATTAATTCATTAACTTATTTGTTGTACAGTACTTAGGGATTGAGTTCAGGGCCTTGGACATATTTCACAAGTGCTCTACCACTGGGCTGCACCCCCAGCCCATTTTTCATTTTCATTTTGAGTCAGGTTTTCACTAAGTCACACAGGGTGCCTTTGGCCTTGAATTTGCAATCCTCCTGCTTCAGCCTCCCAAGTCGGAGTTACAGGCAGCTTGTGTTTCATTCCATGGCACATCTTATCCCACTACCATCAAATATAGACCACGAATTTCTTGTGTTTTGCCTTGTTCTTTCTGCTTATGTTTGGGAGGCTCAAAGGACGATGTCTTGAATCTCCACAAAATCTGTCTCAAGCGTTGGTCTGCATACCCAGCCTCCTGACTCCCTTGGGGGTTTCCAAAAATATGATAGCTTCAGAATCCTTGGCCCCAAGAGGCAGGGAGCCAAGTTCCTTTTGGTTTAGAAGCACTTTGAGCATCTGTTTGTTACCTTCTGGACCTGCCTCCATTACGTCACTCACCACTGTCATGCCACGGTTGGTCATGGACTTGACTGTCAGCCCGCTCAGAATGGAGACCAAGAATTGAGGGAGCCCTGAATGGAGAGAACTTGAATAACCCTGTGGACATGGTCAAGTTTCCCCAGCATTCTGGGTTCATTGGTTGATTTGCCCTTGGTCACGCTTTCTCTTGACTACTTTGGCATCAAGCCTAACACGTTGGCATTTTGTGAAGCCCCCTGGGGAAACACTCCTACATTTTGTTTTCTCCAATTCTGAAGACGTTACCAAGCACAATGTGCCAGGTAGCAAGGAAACTTAGAACATCTTCATCTATTATTTTGACGCTGTATTTTCTACCACCCCCTTCACCTGGGCTTGACAACTATAGACACTGAAACAGATAAATGAAGGGGAAGGTTCTCAGGATCACAGATTCTTCCAACACATTTCTTCCAAATTGGACTTCCCGGAGATGCACGATGGTGGCTTGTGGATCATTATCACTTGTCAGGGAGAATGGGAACCAAGAGGCCAGTCGCACCTGCCAATCTGATGAGAAGAAAGGGCTCGGAGGCGTCCTCCGGGGCAGTGGATGTTCAGACAGCCCCAGGCAGCTTTTCTGGACTAAGTCTTTTTGGCTGTGGCTCACATCCTGCTTATGTAAGTCTCTACTGGATCAGGCTAAGGCTGGCCAATTGCAGACATTTATTTAGAATGAAACCAGAACTTCCCCCACCCCCAAATCCTTTCAAAGAGTATAAAGTTGCCCTATAGGAAAAGGAAGGTCTTGGATTAGTAGAGATGCATATTTTTTTTTAATAGAAAAAGAGTAAAGTGTAGCTTTCTTAGATGTTTGGTCAAGTTCCTTTTGAAGCAACTGAGCTCTCTTTTCCTTCTTATTAAGTCTTATTAAGGTAGCGGTGATCTAAAGTTTTAAGGATAAATCGATTTAGTTAGCAAACTGACTTGTTAAATATTTCTGTGATGAATTCAGTTTCGACATTCAGAATAGCGTTTTCATTAAGGAAGGAGAGTAGAGGAACGAATATTAAGGAATCTCCCTCTCATTTAGCGTTCGTTGGTGGCATAGTGTGAGCTGGAAAGGACGACACAGACGCTGACTTGGGCTGTGGTTTCCCTAGCAATGGTGTAGCCTCTTACTTCTTTCTCCCTTGGAGCCAGGGAGAAACAGCAAGAAGGAGTTTCCAGTGGTGTTTGTTTAAGTCATAGTGAGTCACTTGCTGCTGACAGTTCCTGCTGGCCCATTTTGTCAAGTAACTTTTCAGCTTGTTCCTATCACAGAAGGTTGCCAGGTGGATGAATTTCAGTGGATCTCACTGAGCTGGTGGGAGAGATAGCTGTCCCCTTAGTGTTTCCTCCCAGGAAGGAAGGGTGCGGGTCTGTGGGATCCTGGATTGGTTCCACATTGTTTCTGGTGTGAATGAAGCTCAGCCCGGCAACTCTGCTCATGTCCAGTGTGTCAGATTGAAGAATACAATGGCCCAGATGGAGATGCGGCTCAGTGGCCAAGTGCTTGCCCACCAAGTAGCTGCAGAAACCACTCACCAAGAGCTATGGATGTGTAGATGGATTTCTTGGGACCTTTTGTTTTGATTATTTTCATTTGCATATTGATTTGTTAAATGCTAGAACATAAGGGCTAAAACTTTAAATTTCATTAATTAGCTTAATTATTTTTCTTTCACAGAAGCCAAGTCTCCGATTAGCTATACCACCCCATCTTCATTTGGCAATTTAAGATATGAAATATATATATATATATGTATGTATTTAAAGGCAGTTAATTATGGTAAAATCTGACGAATTTGCATTTCTGTAACATACTGAGTTGTAAAATTGCTCCTGGTTAGAACTCTTTATGTTTTTTTTTTTTTCTTCCAGTACTGGGGTTTGAACCCAGGGCCTCACACTTGCATGCTCTGCAAGTGCTGGACCACTGAGCTGCACCCACAGCCTAGTTTTTCACTTTTTGAGACAGGGTCTCGCTAAGTTATGCAGACTGCCACTGGTCTCGAACTTGTGATCCTCCTGCCTCCGCCTCCCGAGCCGCTGGGATTGCAGGCGTGCGCCACCGCACCGGCTCACTTTCTTTATCTTTTAAGAAAACTTGTGAATGTGACAAAGTCATGATCTGTTTTCATAGCACTCACCTCCTCTTCGGAGTCTGTGGGCTGAGTTACCAGCGAGAGAGAGGCTCTGTCCTGGACCTTCCTCCTAGGGCCTCCCTCATCCTCCAGGTTTTCAGGGCAGAAGGAGGGTGGGATGAGGGAGTCTGACGCTGCTTTCTGTTCAGGGGGAGTTTACCTTTGTGCCCCCGCCAGCAGGGTGCCAGTCGCTGGTGCCCATGGGTCCCCACACACTGGGTCGTAACTGACAACTGTCCTAGAATAATTGAGTCTTGATGTCTGCGCATCCCAGTGAGGCCGAACTGTCTTCAGACCTCAGGGCCAGATCTCAGACTGACTCCCTTTTGAGTGAGCTGCATTCCAGAAGCAGTGTGGAATGCTGCCCACCTCCAGGAACATAAACCTTACGGTGTGGACTGAGAGCATTTGAAAATATCTTCTCCTCTCCCATTGCCAAGGTGGCCCCATGTCTACTAAAATTAAACCCATATGAGTACAGGGAGCAGATGGGGAGGGCAGGAAGGGTCGGAAAGGACACTGCTTTCTGTGTTTGTAATGACCCTTTGTGAACCAGAGGTAACCTCAGTTACAAACCAGACCATTATTTCCTAAACAGTATCCTGTATTCATTTATGGCACTATAGAAAACTTAATTTATCCATATGTTTATATATAGACAGATGAAAGCGATCTCAGCTCTGGATTCCATGTTAATAATAAGCAGATTCATTCTGGAGTCCTGTATACAGATAGATTATACAGGGCAATTGTTTTATTATATTGCATTAACTTTCCTTGATGATGTCTGTTAGTTCAAATCTTAACAATAGAAAGTCAGCAACATAGAAGGGATATATGTAAGAAATGGAAGAGAGACTATAATTTGATAAAGCTTATTAATTCAATGGTATTTTTTTCCATACAAAATTAAGGCAGTAAAGTTGGATATTTCTTCTTGACTGGTACAGACATGCAGAAGATGGACAAGGAGACATCTTAGGGACAAGATTTCCAAAAGGCTGAGCAGTGATGCCTTGCAGTGCAAGAGAAATGGTATTTTCTCACACCTGTTTGGGACAGCTGTTGTTGTTAGGGGCCCTTGAGTCAAGTCTGGCTCATAGTGACCCTATGTACAATAGAACAAAATACTCCTCCACACTGTGCCACGCACCTGATCTTTTTATGTTTGAACCCATTATCACAGCCATTGTGTTTCTTCTCATTTTGAGTCGAGCCACATCAGCAGCGACTGGAGGCCCCAGGGGCTTTACTCCACTCCCATCATTAAGGTCAACTCTACTTTAAGGAGGCAACTCTTCAGTCTTTTCCTGAATGCCTCTCAGCCTGGGGGCCCATTTGCCAGCTTCTCTACTATTCATAGGGCTTTCAATGGCTAATTGTTTTGGAAGTGGGCTGACCTGTCCTTCTCTGTAGTCTGTCTTACTCTGGAAGCTCAGCTGAAACCTGTCCACGACGGGGGGTGGGGGTGGGGCTCATGCTGGTATCTGAAATACTGGTGGCATAGCTTTTGGCATCACGGCAATGAACAAGGCCCCACAGCACGACAAGTTGACAGATGCATGGGGCTTTGGGGACAGAGTTTAGTTTAAGTCTGGTGTTGATGTTCACAAGCCCAGGATTCAGTCTAACGAGGCCAACTACTACTTCCTCTGGAGCGGCTGTGAAGCTGTGCCCTTCATTGCGTGGGAAAGTCTACCTTCACGGTTTGTATTCCAGGGACCAGGAGCATCGGCCTCATAATGCTAGATGTTAGGGATGCAGAGTCTCAGGCCTCCCTTCTCGTGCAAAGTACCCGTATAAACTACCCACGCGTTCATTTCACTCTTCTTCCGGGTTGTCCACATTAGCCCATGATGCCACGTCTCCCTTTCTTCCTTGGATAGGGAAGAATCCAGGTTTGGGAACATGATGAGACTGCACCCAGCTTGGCTCTGCTACTTATGAGTTATTTTACCCTTCTGCCTTGCTTCCCTTCTCTACTGCCGTGGAAATACCCACGGCAACCTCCTGGGGCTCGTAAGAGAGTATTTATAGAACCCTCCTCCCAGATCCAGCCAGACAGAACATGGTGCTTGTTACGGTGATGGTGGTGGTCTTCATGTCCTGCCTCTTCTGCTCATTGGCTACTCCTTTACAGGAGCACTCCCGTCTAGTTCACCCCTGTCTTCCTCTATGCCCCTCCTCTCTGCCTAGCACAAGTTTGCTGGCTGATGGAATCGTTGTATAGCTTATATGTGTAGCTTAAAGCCTTTGATCTCTGGAAAAATTCAGTTTGAGTCAGAGGCAGCTGTCTTAATAACATTAGCTCCATGGGAGAGTGTTCTAGAAGCCTATGAGGAGAAGATTCCATCAGCGTCATGCTCATACAAGTCAACCACCACTTTTTGGTTACATACCACATCGCACATGGGTGCGTGGGACAAAAAGGAACACTTGCTAAGCACCTGGCTGGCACACGGTCTCCGTCATCCTGTTACTTTGGAAGGAGATGGAAAAAGAATAGCAGTAATAGCAGGCTTTACTTGTCCATCACCTGGGGAAGGTGTCGTCTTGCGCTGGGATGTGGCCACAGGATTCAGAAAAGCTAAGGTCCTGTGGTGGCTGGGGCTATCCTTGGACACAGCCAACCAAGTAGACACCCAGCGTAAGTTAGCTTCACTCTTGAGATGCCCACATGTGGCTTTCCATCGGGCGGGGGGGTGCAAAGTGAGTGATTAACAGGGTGGGCTCTGAGGTCCCATGACCTGGGCTGGGGTCTCAGCTCTGTTGCCTTCCAGCTGAGGATCACTGGGGCAAGTTCCTTCACCTCACTCGCCCACACCACTTGCTAGAAAACATAGGTGAGAATATGCCCTGACTGGGCTGGGATTAGCTCAGTTGGTATAGCACCATTCTGCAGTCTCTGAGGTCCCGAGTTCAATTCCCAGCACCACAAAAATGGGAGAAGGACCTGGCAATCCACTCCCAAGGCAATCCCGAAAACAGTCAGCCATTGAAAACCCTATGAGGGTCACTATGAGTCGGATACAGATTTGACGGCACCTAACAACAACAACAATGCCCTGACTGGTACCTGAGGTCTTGAGTTGGCTGTGTGACAGATATTTTTTAAAATGCATTCTGAGTTTTAGAAAGGCTCAGATTTTAGAGCAACGCTAAGGAAGACAGTGTGGAGTTCCTGTCTACCCCCTTCCAGCTCCCCTGTTTGCAGCTCTTACATTCCTGTGGTACATTTGCTGCAACTGGTGAACTGATGTTAACACATTATTATTAACTGAAGCCCATCCTTCCCATAGGTTTCCTTAGGTTTTCCCTAGTCTTCCTTACAGTTCATTCTCATGGCTCCCTAGGCGTATGACTGTGGTAGTTTCTCCAACACTCCTTGCTTTTGGTGAGCTTGGCCACTTGAAGGAGTACTGGTCAGGTAGTTTGGAGGAAGTCTCTCAATTGGGATTTGTCTCGTGTTTTTGTTCATGAGTTGACCGTGGTTTTGGGGTTAGGAGAAGATCAGCAGAGCAAGGAGCCATTCTCCTCACATCATATGGTGGGTATATACTCTCCATGTGGACTATTACTGTTTTGGTGTTTAATTGTTTTTGCAGGGCTAGGGATGGAACCCAGGGCCTTGCACCTGCGAGGCAAGCAGTCTACCACTGAGCTATTATCACTGTTATTATCAGGCTATTATCACTGTTGACATTGACCTTGGTCCTTTGGCCAAGTGGTGCTTGTCAAGTTTCTCCACCATAAAACTGTGCCTTTTCCCCTTTGCATCCTCTATATTTTGGGAGGAAGTCACTATGAACCACCTATGGTAGAGAAATATATTCAAGAGAATTTCTTCTTAAGTTTTCCCATACCTTTATTCAGCACTTTCTACGTCCTACACCCTCCTGGCATCTGCTGTATTTCTTTCCACCACTAGATTGTAATTCCCTTGGCAGGCAGCATAATGGCTTATCTGTGTGAACAATGTAGGTTAATTGGCCAACTCACTTGACATTTGGGATTGGCTTGTCCAATTAAAAGCGCATCCTCTAACTCTGTATTATAGCTTCTATCAGTGGGGAACATTTCCTAGCCATGTTTTCAGAAGTATTGGTTTTCGAGGAACTAGAGCCTCGGAAATTGAAGCAATAATGACAGTGAGCGTCATACACAGTACTTCTCCTGTGTCAGGCGTGATGTCTGCACCACACATGAGTTCCCTCATTTAATCCACACCGCCACCCTGAAATGCAGCTACTGCTGTGCCCCTCATTTTATAGATGAAAAGCTGGAGGCAAGAGACTGGAAGTGCACAGAGACGCTGCTCAAGGTTGCACAGCTAGCAAATTGCAGAGCTGGGCAGCAGAATTTTGAAAGCAAAAAGTTATCTGTGTATTTCCTGACAGTCCTTCTCTGCTCCCCACAAGTAGCTGATAACCATACTTGTCACTTTGTACCTGCAGGAGAGTCCAGGCTTTGGAACGTGATGGCTTTATGTTTATTCCTGGTTTTCCACATGCGTGCTGTGTGACCTTGGGCAAGTTAACATACTTCTCTGTGTCTGCACCTGTAAAATGTGGGCAATAATGGTGTTGGTGCTTCCCTGGGAGGTTTTGGTAAGATAATGCATGTAAAGCACGAAAGCTAACATCTAGGGTATATGACAAATATAACTGCCATAGTTTCTGAATTAGAAACAGGGAGATGCAGATGAAAAACTACAAATGTAAGTATGAGGATAATAAGATAGAATGATTAAAATAGGGATTAGCTCCTAAAAGTAGAATATCTTCACAGCAGGGTGGTTATACGGTGCTATGCTCAGGAAAAAAAAAGATGGAGGAGCTAATTGTGGAAGGAACTGAGAGAGCCAGAACAAATAAGGATGGCTGGCATTCGGGAGGGGTGCGTCTCACACCCCCTCCCCCTGCCAGGTTGTCCACTATAGCAGCGTAATAGATAGTAGAGCATCAACTGAGAAACTGCAGGTATCTTTTCAGACTTCTAACAGTTACCCAAATGGAGGACTCCACATCATAAATAAAATGAATAAAGCCTGCTGTTAGATTGGCCTATGCTTTAATTTTTTTTTAATTGTAATTTGTTGTTAGGTACCATTAAATCAGATCCAACTCATAGTGACCCTAAGTATAGCAGAACGAAATACTCCCCAACACTGTGCCATGCACATGATCTTTTTATGTGGAGCCCATTGTTGCAGACACTGTGTTTCTTCTCATTTTGAGTTGTGCCACATCAGCAACTGGAGATCCCAGGGGCTTTACTCCATTCCTGTCATTAACATCGATTCTGCTTTAAGGAGGCAACTTTTCTGTAGTCTTTTCTTGAATGCTTTCCAACCTGTGGGGGTAAATTTCCCACTTTTCTACTATTCATAGGGTATTCAATGGCTGATTGTTTCTGGAGTAGGCTGCTGGGTCCTTCTCCCTAGTCTGTCTTTGTCTGGAAGCTCAGCTGAAACCTGTCCGCCATGGGTGGCTCTGTTGGTATCTGGGATACCAATGGCGTAGCTTTCAGCATCACAGCAGCACACAAGCCCCCACAGCACAACAAGCTGCCTGACTCGTGGTGGGATTGTAAGTTAGGAGCCATAAAAGAATGTAGGTAGCATCTTAGATTTAGGGAAAGATCACTATTTCTAGCAACGAACCCTCAATTCTTAGACTTTTAAATTTTATCTTGATCTCTTTCAATAGCACTGGCAGGTGGCTTTTGGGGGAGAGCTATGCTTTTTGCAAGGGAAGAATGAAAATGAGAATGTGTATGTGTATAAGGAATAGGAGCCCTACAAATTGGGCTGCAGAGCAGATCTCTGGTCACCTGTGGCCCTTCTCTTTTCTCTCTGCCCCCACCTGGCTGATCTTGACTCAGATCCATACCTCAGAAAATCAGAAACAATTGACTATGTGTCAAGGCTCGTTGGGGGCCCTTGCAAATGGGTAAAACTGCATGCAAGGTTGGATCTGGGAATGCCCCGGTTCCATCCTCTCTCATTATAGAGCTAATGAGAGCTGGAGGCAAGGACTCCAGATGGCCTGCGGTGAGCCAGGGAGCGCTGGGATGCCTTAATGTGGCACACACGTTCGTTCTGGAAACGTGGTCTTATCTAATTGTGTGTGCATGTGTGGTGCGTGTGTGTGTGTGTCCTGTATTGAAATGAAGGGTTGGAGTGGAAATTGAGCTTTCCCTCTAAGATGCTACTTCCTCATGTTAACATCAGGTCAGAAAAATGGTTTTTTTCATCTACAGTATTTTTAATAGCAAAAGCAAAAGGCCAGCGTCAGAACTTTCGAGTGAATTAAGAAGACCCAATATCCGTGAATTCTCCAAACATACCAGTTTGTAAGAGTAAGGATTGAAACGTGACTGTAGGCTTTTAGATTTTTATTCCACAGAATATTTTTAAAGTTAGAAAAGCCTCTGCAATTAAATCCAGCAACCCCTTTTCAAAACACAGACCACACGCGCGTGTGTGGACTCACACCAATTTAAAAAGTTTTCAACTCATCTGGTCATGCTGTTCTTCTTTGGTGATTAACTGGCAGTCTTTGGCTTTATTCCAGAGATTAAAAAAAGAAAAATCCTTGAGCTGATATGGAGTCGTTCAACCTGCAGAGTGATTCATCACGTCTGTGAAGTTAGCATCTTAAATGACAGTCTGGTTTGACATCCCTTTGTGGCGGTTTCTTCTAAGAGTCTGCAAGCCCTCTCATTAAAGCTGGTCCATATTTAGTTTTTATATCATTTATGGGCAGTTTTTTTTCTTTTCTCTATAACAAAAATCACTATGCTGTTCTCTTTAATTTCTTTAGTTTCCTTGGTAGATGTGTATCAGGTGATTCTGAAATTTCTATAGTGGGCCAGTAGATGTTTGGAAATAGAATTTTGGCTGTTGCCTCTTGCTCAAATCACCTTGTCAAGGGTGGGATGTGTATGTTGAATGCAGGTCTGAATTCTAGAGACCTCCTTCTCTTTGCTCCATGTCATGGGAATTGGGAAAACCATGCAAGAAAGGGTGCCGAAAGTTACTTCAGATCAGCAGGTCTGGAGGTGAAAGAAATGTTACAGGAATAAAGACCATAAGGAATCCTTGGTAATAATACCACTGCATTGTACTTTCTAGTAATTTTCATGTCTATTTTTCATTTATAGCATCTTGGATATGTAAGACCCAGTTGAAATGAACAAGTAATTTAGTCTTTCCTTAATTAAGAAAAATGAAACATGCTATTACATGCTGAACATTATAGAGAGAATATGCTAATATTTAAAAAAATACATAATCCACAGGTAGCTGCTATGGGAAATACTATGGCAATTCCTCAAAAATTAAACATAGAATTATCTTATGGGCTAGTGTTCTACTTCTTGGGGATATACAACAAACAATTAAATATATCCCCCAAAGTGGGGACTTGAATATATATATTTGGGAGAAGGATCTGGCAACCCCCTCCCAAAAATCAATCTGCCATTGAAAACCCTATGAACAGCAGAGAAGCACTGATAATAGTGTTTCCCCTGTTGTACAGAGGGTCGCTGTGAGTCGGATACTGACTTGATGGCACCTAACAACAACAACAACATATATATATATATACATATATATATATATGTATATATATATATATATCCCTATATTCATAGCAACATTATTTGTCATAGCCAAAAGGCGAAAGCAATCTAGGTGTCCATTGGTGGAAAAATGTGCTGTAAACACACAATTAAATATTCATCCTTAAAAAGGAAGGGAATTCTGACATATGTTTCAGCATGGGTGAACCTTGAAGATATTTTGTTAAGCGAAATAAGGCAGAGTTTTGTTGTTGTTGTTTGGTGCTATCTAGTCAGTGTCCAACTCATAGCAACCCTGTGCACAGGTGGAGCAGTATTGTTAGTGCTTCTCTGCTATTCATAGGGTTTTCAATGGCTGATTTGTTTTTTGGGAGTGAGTTGCTAGGTCCTCCCAAGTCTATTGTTGTTGTTGTTGTTAGGTGCCATCGAGTCGGTATCCAACTCATAGCGACCCTCATAGGGTTTTCAATGGCTGACGGTTTCGGGATTGCCTTGGGAGTGGATTGCCAGGTCCTTCTCCCACTTTTGCGGTACTGGGAATTGAACTCGGGACCTCAGAGACTGCAGTGCAGCGCTCTACCAACTGAGCCAAATCCCAAGTCTATAGCACCTGGTATTTCCAGATGGTCTCCCATCCAAGTAATAACCAGGTGTGACCCTGCTTAGCTTCTGAGATCTGACGAGAGCAGAGCCTCTGAGACCTGATGAGATCAGACACCACAGTGGTAGGGCTGCAGACATAAATAAGGCAAACAGAGAAGGATTAATGCCGTGTGATTCCACTTCTATGAGGTCCCTAGCATAGTCAGTTCCTCCCCACCCCCTGGTACTGAGATGCTGAACCCAGGGCCTAATGCAGGCTTTGTAGGCATTCTACCACTGAGCTGCAACCCCCAGCGCATTTATTACTTTTTATTTTGAGTCAACATTTTGAGTCAGAGTCTCATTAAGATACGCAGGCTAGTGCTGGGCACAGTGGCGCACACCTGTAATCCCAGTGGCTCAGGAGGCAGAGGCGGGAGGATTGCAAGTTTGAGACCAGAGGCAGTCTGTGTAACTTTACCAGACCCTGTCTCAAAAAGTAAAAAAAAAAAAAAAAAAAATAGACTGGGGGCACAGCTATCTCCTAAGGTTAGCATCAGGTCAGAAAAATGGTTTTTTCATCTACAGTATTTTTAATAGCAAAAGCAAAATGCCCTTGTCAGAACTTTTGAGTGAATTGAGAAGAAGACCCAGTGTCCAAACATACCAGTTTGTAAGAGTAAGGATTGAAACATGACTGTAGGCTTTTAGATTTTTATTACACAGAATATTTTTAAAGTAAGAAAGCCCTCTGCGATTAAATCCAGCAGCCCTTTTTCAAAACACACACAGGCGCAGCTCAGTACCACAAAAGTGTACAAAGCATGCAGGTGCGAGGCCCTGGGTTCAACCCCTAGTACCGCAAAAAAAAAAAAAAAGCCTCAACCTTGTGATCCTCCTGCCTCAGCCTCCCAAGTCCCTGTGATGACAGGCCTGCACCATGGCACCCAGCTAGCATAGTAAAATTTATAGATGCAAAGTGGAATGATGGTTGCTGGGGCAGAGAGGGAGATGGGGTGTTCATGTTTAGGGGTCATGGACTTTCATCTGGGAAGATGGACAAGTCTTGGAGATGGATGGTGAGGACGGTTGCACAACAGTGTGAGTGTATTTAATGTCATCAGGCTGTAGACACTTGAGAATGGGTCCAATGGTACCTTTTATGTTACATATATTTTACCATGGCTGGGATTTAGCTCAGTTGGTAGAGTGCCGCTCTGCAGTCTCTGAGGTCCCGAGTTCAATTCCCAGCACCACAAAAATGGGAGGACGTGGCAGTCCACTCCCGAGGCAATCCCGAAACAATCAGCCATTGAAAACCCTATAAGGGTCGCTATGAGTCGGACACGACTCGATGGCACCTAAAAACAACATATTTTACCACAATGCGCTTTAAAAGATGCACTCACACCCCCACACATGCCCACACACTTGTAGAAGCACAGACCATTTCGAAAAAGACACACAGGAAGGCAGTATCAGTGATTACATAAAACAGGTCAGGACCCTAGAGCCATGGTGTTCTAGCACAGAGCATAATCTCTAGAAATACCTATGACTCCACAGTGGTTGGCTGCGGTATGGTGGGGAGGCGGGAGGGAAGACACATTTTTCGCTGGATGTATCTTTTAGTGCCTTTGTTTTTTGTACCCTGCAGCTTCATTACCTATTCAAGAAATAACTTAGACCCTTTAGATCTAATGGCGGTGAAGACGATAAAGGAAGATAGAAATTGCCTTTAGTACCACAAAAGTGTTGTTTCCCTGCAGAGTACATCATTGATGGTTGCACTCAATCTCTGAGGTTGCACTCAATCTCTGAGGTGTCCTCATGGGTCAAGGGGGGGGGTCGCCTGGACAGGAGAGGACATGTGACATGCAAAAGCACAGTCACCTTACAGCCTTACTTTTTAGTACTAGCAGAGCAGGGATTTTTTTTTATTGGCATTTTAATTGTACATATTTATGGGGTACAGAGTGATAATTCAGTGCATATTTACAGTGTGCAATTATCAGATCAGGATAATTAACAATTCCATCTCAAGCCTTCAAAAAAATTTTTGATGCACATGTAATAATTATGGTGGATGCTTATGAAGCACAGTATGATTTTTTAAAATTTGCATACAGTCTAGTGAGTTTCGCTGTGGGGTTTTCTACAGGATCACATCCTGTTTTGCACTTGTTCTCTCCTTCTCTACCCCTCATGTGGCTCCCCCTCCCAATTCAGGGCAGATCCCATTGGCTCTTGACTGGGGGAGGGGCCTGGTTATCTGTTCCACCCTTTATGCTGTTAACGTTTTTCTGCCGAGAAATACAGGATTCCCCCTATACCCACGTCCCTTCTTCTGGCCCTAGAATTGCCTTGGAGTCCTGCAGGAGTCCAGAAGTAGAAATTGAGGGACACTGACAGATGTGGTTGGGTCCTGCCTGATGGATGTTTATTATCAGTGGCTTCGTGAAGCATGATGGTTGTCCCTAATGTCACTTTGTGCTTTTCTTTCCTCTCCTCTCTCCTTCTCTGTCCCACTCCCTTGCCTGACAGCCAACAGATCCCCCTCTGGGGGCTGATTGCGGTATTCCTCCCTTCGCTTATTCTGACTGCTAGTTAACAACTGTTAACAAGTGTCTGAAAAGAACCGATTGTTGCCTGTTCATAAGATTTTGGAAGGGAACCTTTGGTGCTAAAGAAGCTTTTGGCCAACCTGCTTGCTGAGGCTGTTCTCTCAGAAAATAATGAGCATAGTGAAGGATATTTGAGAAACGTGGACACTGTGGAGACAGTGTTCCGTATATATTTTTTAGAGTGAAAACGTGATTGATGGGGAGAGGAGGCTGAGGAGGGATAAGATGTATTTAGTTGTTGTGGAAATTGGAGACTTGAGCGGTCCCTGCTGAACTTTGGTGACTGCACTCCTCCCTTGGAGCCAGGCGCCTCCTTTTAGGCTTCTCAGAGTGACAATGACACCATCTTCGCCTCTGTCTGAATCACTACAGTTAATTCCTATTGGGTGGATGTAGCCTTGCCATGGCAACCATGCCGTTTAGAAGCGTGCTGTTGATTTGCCCTGCACCCCAAAAGTGGGGAGGTCCAGTTCTAGTCTTTGTTCTAGGAGGGAGTGGGAGGCAGCCAGGAGGGACACGAGTTCCTTTTTGCTCAGAGGGTCCCCGTGCAAAGCAGGAATTCCCCAGAGCCAGGGACCAATCTGTGCCGAGTGTCCCTGTTCTTGTCCTGCAGAGTGAAAGGGAGGAAGGAAAAGGTGAGTTTTGTTATAAATTGGAAAACAGCAACAACCAAAATCAGTGAATTGCCTTCTAAATTCCCTGTCGTGTTTCTCCACGGTCACAGGTTTCAGGACAGCCAGAGAATGCCTCTCTGGAGGGTAGAGAGGCCTTCCTGCCCAACTCATGGCAGGGCCTGACGCTGTGAGCTGTCTACGAGCTGGGCTTTATTGATGTCAGGTGTTGTGACCCTTGGGCTGGATCGATCATTGCAGCAGTTCTTGGTGGGGACTGGACAGATATGTGAATGTGTGCTGTGTTTTAATGGAGCAAGAAGTCCACTGTTCTTGGACGGGTTTTTGAGTTTAACCATCCTGTGTCTTTCAGCTGGGCACATGCTTGGTTGATGGATGGAATATATACAAGCCTGAGCTTGGCCAGGCTCGTGGCGCACACCTGTCATCCCAGTGATTCAGGAGGTGGCGGCAGGAGAATTGGGAGTTTGAGGCCAGAGACAGCCTGTGTCACTTAGCAAGACCCTGACTCAAAATAAAAAGTAATAAAAAGGGCTTGGGGTGAAGCTCAGAGGTAGAGCACTTGTCTAGCATGCCCTGGGTTTGGCCCCTAAATATCACAAAAGCAAACAACAACAGCAAACAAACAATATAAACAAAATAAAGATAGAAAAAAGTTGATGTTAAGATCTTACCTATTATACTAGGTTCCATAGACAGAATGTTTTAGTCAACTGTGGCTGCTACAACAAAGTGTCATGGACTGGTAGAAACTTATTTCTCACAGTTGTGGAGAGTGGAAGGTTGGCATTAGGGTGGGTCAGTCAGCCTGGTCAGGTTCTGGGGTGGGCTGTGTTCTGGGTTGCAGATGGCCACCTTCTCATTGTGTCCTCACTTGGTAGAGTGGGGGCTCCAGAGCTCCCCGGGGTCTCTTTTACAAAAGCACAGATCCCAATTTCATGACTTAATCATCTCCCAAAGGCTCCACCCCCTAATACTCACCCATTGGGGATTTCAACTTAAAGAGTTTTGGGGACACAGATGGTCCATAACAGAGGAGGAGCTACAAGGTTAAGTAACTCACTCAAGGTCATTGAATGCTAAGTGACCAATTTTTTCTTTCATTATTTCTGACTGATTAGGGCTAATAAAAGATTGAACTTTCCCTCCCAAGTTCTTCTCAGCTTACATCACAGGGATACTTGGAACAAGTCAGAGTGCCCGTCAGGAAAGCACTGAGGTTTGCTTTAATAATACTGAGAAACGGGTGGGAAAGGAGACCACAAAGGGGCGACGCAGTCTCAGGAAGGGCTGTGTGCAGCACGTGGCCCATCATGTCGGGCTGCTCCCTGCTAGGTGCCTGCTGCTGCGTTGATCCATCCACTTGTTTTCTCTCTTGGACAAAATCAGAACAAAGTAAAACAAAAAGTCCAAAACAAAAGTTAAAAGAGAAGTGATGTTAGGACCGTTGTGTGTGTCCCCTGGGATGGTTGGCACTTTCTCAGGGCATGGGCCCAAGCTTGCCAGGACAAATGCAGCTCCAGGCTGTGCGTCCTCCAAGTACCAGTTAAGTGGGACTCCGATTTCCAGAGCAGAGGACTTTCTTTGCACAGTAGGCTTTCTGATTCTGGCGTGTTTCATAAAGACAGGAGATACCAAGTTAGGGGACTCCTTTTTTCTATGCCAAAAAAAAAACTATTAATAATAAAATATGCAAGTCTTTTGGCCCAGCTAGCAAATACTGATGTTTTCCTCTAGCTGGGTCTGGGGAGGAAGACCAATTTGTAGTGGGTGCTGCCAAGGTTGAGATTTTCTGTGATGGGGGAGGAATTAGGACAGGTAACAGACTGTAAGATCTTCCTGAGCAAGGGGGCCACAGAAATGAGGAATGCAGCCCCCAAAGGGAGGTGTGCATTACAGGCAGATGGGCCAAGGCGATGGTGTGATTGCCAAGTGGATGGGAGTCCAAGGCTTCGGGTTTGCAAGTGGGTAATTGGAATAGGAAGGAGCCAAACGCGGGCCTGCCGGCGCCAGGAGCTGTGAGATTTTCCGCTCAGGTTGGACAGTCGGAGAGCTGAGATGGGTGCATGGAAATATTCTCCACTGCCAGTTAACAAATGTCAACACCTAATACCATGTCCGTGATTGTGGGTGGGAGGAGCAGCGTTTAGGCAGATGGTCAAATGGGGCTCCCACTCTTGAGCCAGAAAACATCTTAGGCTGAAATGTGAATCCACGCATAGACTTGAGAAGAGTACAAGATGGTACAATTAAGCAGTAAGTTGCATGGGCTTTTTGCTTATGTGTGCTGGCATCTCTATGTTAGAGACAGAAACACTAACTCACAACAGGCTCTGGTATCAGAATGCTTAGGTTTATATCCTGGCTGTTCAAGCTCTGTGGCCCTAAACAAATTCTTTAATCTTCTTCAGGCTTTACTTTCCATATCTATAAAATGAGAATAGTTACAGTATCTTATCTCATGAATTTGTTATGAGGATTAAATTACTTCCTCCCTGGATAAGAAGAAAAAGTCCTTTTGCTCCTGCTTCTTATTTTGGAATGCGGTCTTGATACCTGGAACTGTAGCAGCTCTCTTGTACCCATGAGACAAATAGTATGAAGGGCAAAACTGATATGCAAAGGATGGCAGATGAAAGAGGTGAAACTATTAGGATCTTTCATGACACTTCGAGATGGCAAAACCACACCTCATCCCTCCAGGCTTTTAAACCGAACCACTCACTGATGGCTGAGTTTTTTGTTACCTGCAATGCAAGCCTTGTTGCTAGACTGTAAACTCATTGAAGGCAAAGCCATGTTGTATTCACCTCAGGGAGAACCTGACACAATGCACGGCACACAGTGATTTCTGAGAGGAGGATGGGAAGGAAGTAGGTAGAAGTGATGTGCTGTAAATGTTTAACAATGAGCTCTCTGGGGAAAAAAAAATCTGCTTTGTGGCATTTGCCAATCTCTATGGTGTCAGTGGGGCTGGGATTTAACTCAGTTGGTAGAGCGCTGCTCTGCAGTCTCTGAGGTCCTGAGTTCAATTCCCAGCACCACAGAAATGGGAGAAGAATGTGGCAATCCATTCCTGAGGCAATCCCGAAACAATCAGCCATTGAAAACCCTATGAGGGTCGCTATGAGTCAGACACAACTCCATGGCACCTGACAACAACAACAACATGGTGTACTTCCATTATGGCTGATTTCAAGCTACCATGTGATAGTACTATACTCGGTGTTTGGAAGAAGTGCACACAAGCAGCTCTTTTGAACCAGGACAAGCCAGAGCCAGTTCACCACTGGAAGGGCAAAGGAAAAAAGGAAGGGACAGAGAAAAGAGAAAGAAGAGTTCCATTAAAATTAAGAATCATAATCATAATCATAACAGCAGTAATAATTCAGAATGTATTGAGAACTTACTCTGTTCTAGGCTCTGCTCCAAGTCCCTCCTGGTGGTCTTTTTTTTGCATCTCATTGGCCAGAACTGGGTCACATAGCCTTTCCTAGCTGCAAGAGAGGCATGGAAAGTTTGCAAAAGGGGCATGACCTTTATGTGTCTTTACTTAGAGCAGGGACCCGTATCTCCCTCAACACAGTCAAATATATTCCAGCCAAGAA
Source organism: Pedetes capensis (assembly GCA_007922755.1). Classification (NCBI taxonomy): domain Eukaryota; kingdom Metazoa; phylum Chordata; class Mammalia; order Rodentia; family Pedetidae; genus Pedetes; species Pedetes capensis. The sequence goes on along the minus strand of VMDO01014417.1, from coordinate 8,834 downwards.
AAAGGCTGTTGATTGGGCAACCAAGAGTATCTAAAAAGGCAAGACCTTTCAAATGGAATGGGCTGTTTTTCAAACTCAGAACTGCCTTTTCCACCAAGCTAACAAGTCCTATTGTCATCAGCCTGATGAAACCTCTCCCTGCCTTCTTTCATTTCTGTGGGTACCACTCTGAACATAGTAAACTATGGTCTTTCAGGTAGAGTGGTTGGTTTTCTAATGCGAACAGATACTAACCACGATGTTAAATGATGTGAGAAGAAAGGACTCCATGCAGCTTGTCAAAATATGATTGCAATAAAGCACCCAAAGCACACACGAGAGCTCTGTGTGCGCAGGTTCACCATGTGTGGGCTGGGCTGGGCGGTCCTGGGTGGGGGTGAGGTGAGGATGGGATGTGGCACAAGCGAGGCACAGAGGATGAGGTGGGACGCCTCTTGCAAAACCCCTTCCTTACAGATCACTCGTCTCTTTACACATGCTGCTGAGCCACCTGCTCACAGCAGACTGCAGAGTTCTCACCGTTTCCTGGCAGGTGGAAAATGTAGAGTAAAAGGCAACACTGAAACCGGGGCCAGTGCTGGGGGAAATGGCAAGCAGGATTCTAAGGGGTATTTCTCGTCTTAGCAGCCTCCTTCACTTTTGCAGATTTTGTATCCTGGTGTCCATTTCTTAAAAAATAAGCAAATAACTTATGGGTCCCACTCCACCAGAGGGCCAGTGGGGGAAGTCATGGGAAGGGGAGGAGTTGATTTTTTTTTTGGAGGAAGGAAATGACTGCTGCAGGATTCCATGGGATGGACAAGTTCAAGTGGCCTCTCCAGTTGGAGGCAGGAGTGATGAAACTGGAAGGTGCCCACCACGTTTGAAATGAGGAGTCGCTGCAGCCTAGAGGAACCAAAGTTAAAAGAGGCTATTATTGCTTGAGGCCATTCTGAGGGGACGATCCAATTGGGGAACACTGATTGGAGGTGACAGTTTCTCTAGCCTTCCAAGTCTAGAGCCTACAACCCACAGTGTAAGAGCTATTTGCTTCTTTGTTGTTTTATAAAGTTTCTCACAGACTGGTTGGCGTTCCCCCATGGTCTGACATCTACTGTGTTATATCATTTAGATATCAGGATCAGGGTAACCGATCATTACCCAAATATTTTGGCCTCGCCTCGCCTCGCCTCGCCTCGCCTCGCCTCGCCTCGCCTCGCCTCGCCTCGCCTCGCCTCGCCTCGCCTCTCCTCTCCTCTCCTCTCCTCTCCTCTCCTCTCCTCTCCTCTCCTTTCCTCTCTCTCTCCCTCCCTCCCTCCCTCTTTCTGTATGTGGGGGTTGAACCCAGGGCCTCATGCATACTTTGGAAGTGCTCTACCACTGAGCTGCACCCCTCCGGCCATTTTTTACTTTTTATTTTGAGACAGGGTCTTGCTAAGTTATGCAGGCTGCCTCTGGCCTCAAACTTGCATCCTCCTGCCTCAGCCTCCTGAGTCACTGAGATTACAGACATGGGCCACCATGCCCGGCATGGTCTTTCTTTAAGCAGAGTGGAAAATGTTTTAAAATTCCGTGAATGTTGCCTTGTTTTTCTAAGGGGAGGGAGGCAAACATGACTTTTTCTTAAAGGGCCAGGTCCTAGATACTGTAGGATTTGCAGGCCATATGGTCTATCACAGGATCTCAATTGTGCAGTTGTAAAGCAAAAGCATCTAAAGCAGTAAGTAAACAAATAAATGTGGCTATTATCTAGTAATAGTAATTATATAAATACGCAGCAGGAATGATTTACCCCTGGGGCCATTATTTGTTGTTGTTGTTGTTAGGTGCCGTGTTGTTAGGTGCTGACTCATAGTGACCCTGTGTACAACAGGGGAAACACTATTGTCAGTGCTTCTCTGCTGTTCATAGGGTTTTCAATGGCAGATTGATTTTTGGGTGGGGGTTGCCAGGTCCTTCTCCCAAGCCTACAGCTTCTGGTGTTCCCAGGCTGTCTCCCATCCAGGTACTAACCAGGCCCGACCCTGCTTAGCTTCCGAGATCAGACGGGATTGGATACCACAGGGCTATGGCTGCAGGCAAGGGCCATTATTTATTTAATATTATTTTTTAATTAAGTATTTTGATTGTACATATTAGTGGTGTACAGAGTATTTATCCATTTCGTATATTCACTGTGTGATTATCAAATCAGTATCGTTGACTCTTCCATGTCCTTAAACATTTTACAAAAAATTTTTTGATTAAAATGTGGAGATAATTGTGCATATGTATGAGGCATAATATGATTTTTAAAAAATTGCACACAGTATAATGAGATTCATTATGGGATTTTCATAGAATTGCTGTCAGTATTTTTCATTTGTTCTCTCCCTCTTTATCCCCATATGTTGCTCATCCTCCCCCTCCTAGTTTTCCCATTCCCTCTCCCTCCTACTAGTCCCCTCCCTGCTCTTGATGGGTTCCCTTCTTTTTTGTTGTTGTTGTTGTCAGGTGCCCTGAAGTCGGTGTCTGACTCACATTGACCCTACATATAACAGATGAAACACTATTGTCAGTGCTTCTCTGCTATTCATAGGGTCTTCAATGGCTGATTGTTTTTTGGTAGTGGGCTGCTGGGTCCTTCTCTCAAGCCTACAACACCTAGTATTCCTAGACGGTCTCCCATCCAAGTACTAACCAGGCCTGGCCCTGCTTAGCTTCCAAGATCTGATGGGATTGGACACCACAGTGTTAGGGATGCAGGCTTGTATTTTCTAACCTTAGATATATTCAGTTGTATATATCTGTATCTATCTGTCTGTGTGTATATAATTTTTTTTCTTCATGTAGATCTAGCTCCCTCATATAAATGGAAACATCCGATATTTCTCTTTTTGAGCCTGGGTTATTCTGCTTAAAATGATTTCTCGTTCCATCCATTTTGCTGCAAATGACACAATTTTATTCTTCTTTTGTGAATAATATTCCATTGTGTATATTTACCACATTTTAAAAAATTCAATCATGTATTGGCCATGATTATTATTTACCAAAGTTGGCCAAAGGGGTCTTGGATAGACTGGAATGTGGATCGTAATCCATAAAGACAATGTGTTGTTTTGCTAAAAGATACTTCTCCATTTGAAATCAGAACGGGGAACAAAAGGGATAGCAAACCCTTTCTTTTCCCATTGGTGGTAGTGAGCTTGTCAAGGGATGAAGGAAGCAGAAAAGGTCTTTGGCCCGCTCTTTGCATGCGCGCATCCGTGTACGTGCGCGAGCCCCTTGGAGATGTTGGCATCTTGTGTGTTGGCAGGCTAGCTGAAGTTTAAATCCCCGCTAGGCTTTTACTTTGGTCATACTTCTCCCATTTCTTTCTTCTTTCTAATAATGTAGAGAAGAAAGAAAATAAAGTGAGTGCTGATGCCCCCCATTTGAGTTACCCTCCAGTTTATTTCTTAGTGATTTTTAGGCGTTGGCCTTATTTCAAAGGCCACCTACTCTAGCATCTTGATGTGTGGGTTGGGACTCACTAGCCTGTCCTCCCAGGCTGGGGATGGCTCTGTTAAAAAAAGATCACAGTTTCCAATTTTTTCGATGTGAGTTCCCCTGCAGACATTTGATAGGAAAAATGAACACACTGCTGCAGGTTGCACCAACCTATTTTCGTGTTGTGACCCAGGGACAGTGTGCAGTCAGGGTGACGGCTCTTAGACCTGCATGCCCGGATCAAGATCTCCACAGGCTGATGGCATGATTCCACGGGGCAGCGTGCAGGGGGGCAGACTGGTTTTCAGTGGGTGTCCTGGGCCTGTCTGCTTTTGGAATCATAGGCTGGGTGTACGTTGTTAGACGTAGTCCAGATTTAGGAGATGAGAGCCCTGCTCACGTTGCTGGAATCACCCAGTTTCTCTCCCTTTTACGTCTCGCAAGAAGCAACAAGATTGGTGCCCTCCTCCCCCCACCCTGGCTTGTGCTGTGCCAATGCAATGCAGACGGGCATCCGCTCTGTGAAGAGGCAGGATTTACATATTTTGCTCATCACAGCTGTCAGATTCCTCGAAGTGATCTAATGGGGAGGCCTAACAAGTGTGAAGAGTATTTTTAACCAAGCTGCGTGGGTTTGATAGCCATTTGGGGGCTAGTAATTAAATCTGCAGCTTCATGGGAGGCTGTGGGGAAGGAGTGAGGGCTAAGACCGAGGCTGGGACAGACAGGGTGTGGGGCAGCTGTGGGCCATGTGGTCTGAGACTGGCTGGTGGTCTCCTTTCTCCTTCTGACAGCTGCCAGTCAGCTGCTTTATGGGTTGTCAAACTGACGCCTTCCCTGCTGTCTGAGTGCTATGAGGGGTGCAGTTGGAATAAGAAACCCAGTCTGCAGGTTGATCATTCATTCATCAGTTCATTTATTCATCCACCCATTCGTGCATCCCACAAGCATTTTTTGCATAAACCAGAGAGTGCCTCACTTCCCTGTGCACACATCGCCAGGCAGTTGTGTTAAGGGGCAGATCCTGAGTTGGTGGGCGTAGGGTTGGTTAGGCTGAGCTTTGGCATTTCTAACTAGCTTTTGAGGATGCTGACACTCCTGGTCCAGGGGCCACACTCTGACTTGTAAGGCCCAAGGTTCTGTGTCACTTTGGTATGACAAGATGAAAAGACTGAGCTTGTTCTTATCTCAGGGCTTTACGTTCCTATTCTCCCAGATATGCCTCCTCTGATTCCTTGCCTAGCTGCCTTCTTTTTATTCACATCTCAGCAGAAATGTTAATGCCTTAGAAAGAGTTTCTTTCCCCCAAGTTAAAGTAGCTCCCTAGTCCCTGTTTGAGCTCTTAGAAGATAATCTCTAAGATTATCTTGTTTTGTATTTCTTTGCTATCTCTGTCTCAGTTTGTTTTCTGCTGCTATAACAAAATACCTGAGACTGAGTAGTTTATAAAGAATGGAAGCTTATGTGGCTCATGGTTCCGGGGGCTGAAGAGTTCACAAACACACAGCGCCATCATGTGCTCAGCTTCTGGTGATCTTTATTGCTGCACAGTAACGTGGTGGAGGGGATCTCCTGGTGAGACACAGCAAGCATGCCAACTTCCTGCTGCACTCCTACCTGTGATGCAGTATGCCTTGAGGACACCGGCCAGGGATGGACTGATGGGACCACCCAATCTTGGACTTTTACTCTCTCAAACTTTGAGCTAAGCAAACCTCTTTTCTCTATAAAATACTTTGCTTCAGATATTTTGTCACAGCAACAGAAAACAAACTAATGCATACCCTGAACCAGTCAACTACATTGATGTTGTCCTATCCAGAATCAGGAGAGGGAGGGACTTGGGGCTGCACCAGGGTTGGCAGGGAGGTGGATTACCAAATTATTGGAAAGTCCAACTTCTGAGTTTATGGTCAGAACTGTCTGCTTCATTAATTAACTCAGTCATTCTTTTGTTCTTTCGTTCCTTCAATAATATGTTAAGCACATGGTATTCAGTGTTGTCATGGGACCTTATCAAGTTCACCTCCAACGTTAAGCACATGGGATGGGGAACCCAGACATGTCATAATCGAGGTTGTATACACCTTGTGACTTGCTCTCTGGGGCAGGGGACGCATGTCAGTGCTATTTTTTCTTGCTTTTGAGGACCCTACAAAAAGAGTGCCTATGGACAGTGCTGGGAAGCATTGATGCACAGGAGAGGGAAATTTATTTTTATAATAAGGTTTTTACTTTTTGGATTTTTGGGTTAAATTCCTTAAGTATAGGATGACCCAAGAAGAAGTCTTTCACTCATCATTTTCTAGACCAGGGGAACACCCCCATTCTTTTATCTCTATCTCCATCACTTCCTGTCTTCCTCTCTTGTGTTTTTTAAGTTTAATAAAAGATGTAGGACTCAGAATGACAGCTGATTATAACTGTGACCCGACTACCCCCTGGCTGTGGGGCACTGGATGAGTCACCCAGCCACCCAGAGCTCACTAGTCCAGGAGTAGGGGTGGGCCACGGGGTGTCTGAGCCCCTTGCGGACATACCTGGAGCCTGGGTTCTATCTCACTGCCATGTCCGGAAGCATTAAAGTTTACAGTCTTTCCCGGAGCCAGCTCTCGCTCCATTAAACACCTTGTCCCCAGGCAGATGCAACCAGCAGAGGCCTGTCCTTAAAGGCAACAGGTCGCAGCAGTGTTGGCAGGCTCACCAAAGAAGTCTCAGGGGAGCCCAGCCCCCAGCTGCTCCCTGGGCTGGGGGTACAGAGGGGAGGGAGAGGAAGGTGGGAGCCCTCCCAGAGTCACACAGTGGGGCACTTGGCAGGCAGCTCCGCTCCTCTGAATCTCAGCGGTGCTGGAAGAGGAGGACATTCCCGTAGTGTTGGCATAGTAACAATGGCAGCCGACCTCATTTATCTTCTGGTCTGTGTGTGTTCCTTCCGGGTATTATCTCTAACACCAGAGATAGCACTGTGCCCCATTTACAGAGGAGAACAGAGGCTCGGAGACCTCAAGACACCTATTCCAGCTGGCTCAGCTGCGAAGTGATAGAACTTACGATTAGAAGCTAAGTTTGGCCCCAAAGACCTCCTTGCCCCCTTGCACCCGGCTAGGAGACTGTGAGAGGGAGGGTCCTGTCGGGCAGGGGACCTCTGCTTCCTAGGGCTGCCCTGCATAGGACCATGCATCGAGTGCCTTGGAACAACAGGGTATCTCGTCTCGCAGGTCTGGAGGTCAGAAGGCTGAAATCAAGGGCTGGCTCCTTCTGAGGTTCTGAGGGAGGATCTTCCACATCTCTCTTGGCTTCTGCTGGTCACTGGGAGTCCATCGTGTGCTGTGGCTGGTAGCTGCATCCTCCAATCTCTGCCTCTGTCTCCACACACCCTTCTGCTTCGTGTGTCCTGATTTCACATCCCCTTCCTGCTCTGCATGTCTCCAGATCTGAATTTCCCTCTTCTTATAAAGACTGTTGTTGTTAGGTGCCATCAGTCAGTGTGTGACTCATAGTGACCTCATCTACAACAGATGAAATCCTATTGTCAGTGCTTCTCTGCTATTCATAGGGGTTTCAGTGGCATCGTGTAAGGATGTTGTTGTTAGGTACTGTTGGGTCGGTATCCGACTCATAGCGACCCTACATACAACAGGGGAAACACTATTGCCAGTGCTTCTCTGCTGTTCATAGGGTTTTCAATGGTGGATTGATTTTGGGAGTGGGTTGCCAGGTCCTTCTCCCAAGCCTACAGCACCTGGTGTTCCCGTGTGGTCTCCCATCCAAGTACTAACCAGACCCGACCCTGCTTAGCTTCCAAGATCTGACGGGATCAGATGCTACAGGGCTACGGCTGCAGGCACCTTATAAGGATACCAGCCATTAAATTAGAGGCCTGTCCTTTAGCATGATTTCATCTTAACTTGATTCCATTTGTAGAGATCCTATTTCCAAACAAGGTCTCCCTCACAGGAACTGGGCAGGAAGGACTTCAACGTATCTTCTTGGGAACACAGCTCAACCCACAAGATGGGGAATATCTGCTGGGTGGGAATGGGCAGAGAGAGAGGCTGGGACAGGAGGGCAGGGGGCTCCCTTCTGCCTCTTTTTGGCTCTCGGGGGCCCCTTCACTGCTCATCACCAGCTGAGATCCCGTTGGCCGAACGGTCCAGGTTGTGGGGTCCTCCTAACCCTTGCTGAGGACTTTGGAATTGAACCTAGATCAGCAGGGGGAGCCATCCACGGTTTGGAGTGAGGGTGTGCAGGTGAGGGTGTGTGGTGAGAGCTGGGGAGGAGGATGTGTGGAGCTGGGACAAGGAGGGAGTGGCCACTGGGAGTCTTTTATAACAGCCCAAGGTACGGATGAGCTGGACCTGGAACAAGCCACTGTGGGAATGGTGAGCAAGGGGCAGCTGACCGGAGAGGAATGTAGGTGATCGAGTGGGCAGAGTCATATCTTTTTTTTTTTTTTTCCGGTACTGGGGATTGAACCCAGGGCCTCGCACCTGCATGCTCTGCAAGTGCTGGACCACTAAGCTGCACCCCCAGCCCATTTTTTTTACTTTTTGAGACAGGGTCTTGCTAAGTTACACAGACTGCCTCTGGTCTCGAACTTGCGATCCTCCCGCCTCCGCCTCCCGAGCCGCTGGGATTACAGGCGTGCGCCACCGCGCCCTGCACTGGCAGAGTCATATCTTGAAGCAAGAGAGCGGGAGGAGAGAGAAGCATGTGCAATGAATGGAAAGATCCAGAAGCGAAGGAAGGCAGATTGTCATCGTCCCTAGAAGGAGCAGAGAGCACAGTGCAAGGGAGGTTGGCAGCCAGGTCACATCATCTCAGCGACTCTGGGTTCTTCCAGAGAATGTGGACGCTGGGCCAGTTTCTCTCGAAGCCTTCCCTGCTTCAGTCACTCTGAGGTTGCAGGGGCTCTAAGTCAGGGTCGGGCTACGGCAGGCAGAGGAAGCTTCCTGAGAGGGGGCGGTCTGGCTTGGAGGAAGTGGAGAGGCATTTCTGGGACAGGGATAGCCTGTAGAGAGGCCCAGAGCTGGCACCGAGCGTGGTTCCATCTGGGCCACGGCGGGCCTGGCTTTGACCGCAGCAGCTCCTGCTCAACAGTCATGGAGATGTGCAAAGATTCTTTCACCAATATTTCAGTTGCAGCTTTCCCAAAGCACCCCCCACATCTGGTCACCTACCCCTGCGCCCTCACTAAAATAAAGGGAGGGCGTGACACGTCCCACCTGGTAACCATGCCAGGTGTAGCCTCCAGACCTTTTCTACCTGTTGGAGATTTCATATGAATGGAACTTCTTGGGACCAAGCTTCTGAGGCCTCTCCTGGTCCCTGTCCCCTGCTCTTGTTCTGAGTTTCCCTCCCCTCCCCTCCCCTCCCCTCCCCTC
>VMDO01014416.1:0-54704 GCA_007922755.1 Pedetes capensis | reverse complement strand
TGTAGTTAGGAAAGGGAGCTAAGCTTTATGGGTAACTAACCCTGGACAACTTCAGAAGCCCAGGATGATTGTATAATTCTTCTCATGCTGACACCAGCTCTGATGTGGCTCTTTTCCTGCCCACTTCGTGGACACTGTATGTAGGGAAAAATTGGGAGGAAATTGGTAAAAACTCCCAAACTGGGAAAATGGCGTTTGAGTATCTGGTTTGTAAATTAGAAATCTACTTGGTTGCATGTTTGTACAAAACCCTTCCTGATTGGACAATTGGACTGAAAGCTGATTGGCTCAGGCCATTCCATGGGCGAACTATATAAAGAGCTGTGCTGCGGCAGCTCGACCTTTTTTGGCACGGCCTTTCTGGCATCCCTTTCTGCGCCTTCTCGCCTGTTCCTGCCCTGACCACAGATGAGGACGCGCCTCTCCCGCTGCTCTCCCCCGGACCTTCGGTGAGGAAATAATGCTCTCCCGCTGCAGTCCTCAACAAGGAAAGGAACCTGCTCTCCGTCTGACCAATGATGAAGCAACAGCTGTCTCCTCCTGACCACCGAGACGACCAACACAGGTGTTTGCCCCTGGAAGGCAAAAGTGCCTGAGGCTTTTTCCTTTCTCCCGTCTCCTCCAGGGTCCCGAGGGCCGCGGGAGTCTGCGCCCCTCATCTGAGGGTTCCGAGTGAATTGTGTTTAGTATCTGTGTGCGCGGCGGCGCAGCCCATACGAACCTTCAGGCCGGACCGGGAGGCGCGCGCCCCACAACTGTAGGTTAGGTTAAATGAGATCTCTGAGGAACTTATTTCATTATTTGCTTCTAAGTATGAAATCACTTCCTATAGGTAGAACTATAGCCTGTTCTTGAAATTCTACAGAATTTCAAGTGGCCTGGGAGGGTGGAAAGTCTCTCTTGGTGGCCAGGGAGTCCATGTCTAACTGGCCTTGGTGTCTCTATCTGTAAAGTGATGTAAATCCCCTTCTATGGGGGTTACGCATTCTTTCTCCAGTCTGGCTAAGAAGTCCTTTTTAGTTCAAATCTAATTTCCTCCCCGCTGTTTGCACCTCAAGCCTGTTCCTCTCTCTTCTGTGAGAAGCAACTGGCCACTCCCTCCCCTGCCCCCTGTAATGACCCTGTGCTTCCTGGGCCTGGCCCTGATGTCTGCTGTTCCTTGGCTCCCCAAGGGACAAAGCAGATGGACTGTAGTTGCCCACTGGGTTGGTTTTTTCTTCTTCCTCCTTCAAACTGGTGATGTGGTTTGACTGTGAGTCCCTTTCTTTCCATGTCCAGCTCGTGGACGACCTGCTCCCTCTTTTACCACCAGGAAATCAAGGAATGCCACTGTCACGTGTTCTCACCTCAGCCCCCAGCTGTGCGACGGGAGACTCGCCTTGCATCCACCGAGGCACTTGGCCACTCATTGCCATTTTCTTTTGCAGAACAATAAACATGAACAACCCAGTGCTCCTGCAGGTGCTGGAGAGGAGGCAGGAGGTCCTGTGTGTGCTGACCCAGAAGATCGTGACCACGCAGAAGTGTGTGATCTCCGAGCATGTGCAAGTTGAGGAGAAGTGCGGCGGCATGGTGGGGATCCAGACCAAGATCGTGCAGGTGGGTGCAGGTGTGGGTGGGGCGAGGCAGGGCCACAGCAATTGGACGAGTCCTGGTGGTGGAGACTGTGGTCAAGGGCCTCTTCCGGTGGTGTCATCACCAGTCAGATCTTCCTGATGTGAGTTCACAGAAATGCAACTCAGTTGCCTTCAGCAAGAATTTCTGGGCTCCTGCACCTGAAATATTTGGGGCAGTGGGGCTTTGGTCACTGTGGGCCTCAGGACTCAGGGATGTTGCGAGGTGATCGCCCTCAGCTAGGCTTTCTCCTTGGGGTGTTGGCAGCTCCAGGCTTTCCTCAGGTTTGCAGCAATCCCAGGACAAGAGGGCCCCAGACCACCTGGACATGGCCATCCCTGTAGCAGCCCCACAGCTATGGTACAAGGGCACTTTAGCCAGGTGGGACTTGCCAGGAGCTCCCCTGGTGGAGTGGGATCCTTCCCCAAAGGAAAATAGGTTAAATGGGCACTGGCCAGGTCATATACAAGAGAATCCTTATAGCACCTTGGAGCCAGGACTTTCAAAATGATTACCATTGGGATAGCTGCCCCAAGTCTTTTATGGGCTGAGTTAGAGCAAGTAAAGCTCTGTCTCTATATACATAAACAGATTGTTCCAGGTTAAATTGTAAACAGCCTTACAAAGCTCATCCTGGAGCTGGTTGTAAACATCAATGGAATAGGTGCCATTAACCCCAAACCGTTTCCCATCTGGCTTGCCATGGTGCCTAATATTTTCTTAAGAGATATCTCATTGGGTAACTTTTGGCTTTTTCTAGAGGACCCAGGAAGGCTGTATTTGGAAAGAGGTGCAGATGTAGATCTGGACTCTTTGGGATGTGTGGGCAGGCGGGCTACACAGCAGTGTGGAGAGAGGTGCCTGACAGGAGATGGCTTTGGCTGGCCATTCTAACACTTCTGCTCACAGTCACCCCCACCTCCTAAGTCCTGTAGCCCAAGGAAGTCAAGATCCTAGCTGTCATTTCTTGACTTAAAGCAAAACACTCCAATCATAATCAAGTTGCTCAAAAAGTTTCTCTGGTCTCTAGCGTTTGGCCAACCAGCAGGTCCTTACTCTCCTCTCCCCAGGGCATTGTGGCAAGGTCTCATTACAAGCATGTGAAGGACAGAGCTTTGTGCCTGACTTGCCAGCCTTTCCCATTCATTCTTCCTGAGACCCTGCTTCTCGTCAGCCAGTGTTTCCCCACTGCCCTCTCTCTTCCTGGTTTTGTTTCTCAGCGCAGAAGTCTGAGTGGCTCAGCTAGGCTCTCCCAGTCATGCTTTGCTCCTGTGTGGAATAGTCATTCAGATTTCACATTGTTTCCATAACCATGAGAGGGAATGGCGGATTGGTCTTATTTACGTTATGCGAAATGCATTGCTAGGTGATATATCATTGGTGGACATTACAGAGGGCACTTACACAGACCTAAACAATTGAGGTCCATCACTTGATGTGGCCTTTTGAAGCAATTGAGAGGTGTGGTAGACCTGAGATGTATGAGGCTGCTGCTGGCCTAACACAGCACATGGTTTTATGGTATACTTTGTCAATAAGTAACAAGGAGTACACTCTAAAACAACGATAAAAGTGCAAATGCAAAACCAGTAACAGTCATTTATTATCAAGTATTCTGTGCTGTGGGGCTGGGATTTAGCTCAGTTGGTAGAGGGGACCTCAGAGACTGCAGAGTGCCAGAGTTCGATTCCCAGTACTGCAAAAATGGGAGAAGGACATGAAAACCCACTCCCGAGGCAATCTCAAAACAATCAGCCATTGAAAACTCTGAGTATCACTAAGAGTTGGACACAACTTGATGGCACTTGACAACAACAACATTCTGTACTGTACATAATTGTATGTGGTATACTTTTATGTATCTGTCAGTGCATTGGGTTTGCATGCAAACAAACCAGTATCACTACAAACACATGAGTAATGCATTGTGCAATGATGACAATGGCTATGGTATCACTAGGTGATAGGAATTTTTTGGTCCCATCATATGTAATGTTATGGGACCACCACAATATATCTGATCTCTTGTGGAGTGAAAGGTAGTTGTATGGACCTGTCCTCCCCCATTGTACACTCTGGAATCCTACTCCTGTGCCACTAGATGAACCACTAACTGGGGAATATGTGTAATACATCCTGAAGCCAACAAGGTTTAAGTCTTTGCCTTTACTGGTTGGCTTCTTTTTCCCACTCGGTACATTTTCCCAGCATCCTTAGGTACAAGGCAGGAGGTTGGGCGGGCACCATGGGGAGGCAAAAAGGAGCCAGGGAGTGCACAGGTGGAGTGTGTGCTCTTGCCCGCAGGTGTCAGCAATGGAGGATGGGAACATCATCAAGGACACCAACGTGGTGCTGGAGATCCCAGTTGCCACCACCATCGCCTACGGCATCATTGAGTTATATGTGAAACATGACGGCCAGTTCGGTGAGTGCCACCTGCTGAGGATGCAGAGGGACCCCAGGTTCCCAAGGCACATGGTTGTAGAGGACCTCCTTCTGCTTTGGGTTCATGGGGTGAGAGGGAAGCAGAAGAGTTTAGGAGTGTCCTGTGACCTGGCCCTGGGTGGTGGGCAGCCATGGGAGGTTGGTGAGCCATGCCCAGGAGCAGTGCTGACCCCTCCTCAGCCGTCAGGGTAGGGTGAGGTTGTGCCAGTGGGGCAGGGAGTGGGCACATGGGCTCTGCACTCAGGCTGGGTGTCAACTCCAGCACCCTGAACACCTCCTGTGACTGCATTGAATTTTGCTAAGCTTCAGTTTCCCCCTCTTTGGAAGGGTAAGGATGACCCCTGATGGGGCCGGTTCTGAGGATTTAGACAGTTGAGGCCAGGCCCTGGAAGTGCCCAGCCCAGCAGCCACTCATTTTTTTTCCTCCAGTAATCTTATTTTATTAGTAATTTTTAGTATACTACTTAGCGGACATGACATTTTTATACATGCATATTATTGTGCATTGCTCATGCTCATGCTTCCTATTACCTTTTCATGACCCACCTCTCCATCCCCTCCCACTTGCAGGTCTTGTTTGTGTGTACCTCTTTCTATATAGAGATCCTGATTTGCCTCAAGGGAAAAATATGTGATATCTCTTTTCCTTTCTCCCATTACCATTTCTTCTTCCCCCTCCCTCTTCTCTTTAGTTCATTGTCTTTCCCTGCATAGGCCCTTTTTACTTTCATAACCCATATATGAATATATATTGAAGTCTAGTATCCACATAGGAGAGAAAACATGGGATGTTTGTGTTTCTGGGTCTGGGTTATTTTGCTTAAAATGATGATCTCTGGTTCCATCCATTTTCCAGCAAATACCATAATTTTGTCATTCTTTACGGGTGAAATAAAACTATCACAATTTCCCTATCCACTCATCTGTTGATGGACACCTAGGTTGATCCCTTACCTTTGCTATTATGTATAGTGCCAGTGGCCACTTATAAATGATTCTATTGTAGCTACTAATAATATCATCTTCATTGTTTTTATGTCACCTGCCATCCTCTAATACGAAGCCAAAACTGAAACTTGACCTTCTTACCCTGATCACACCTCATTATTACCATTTGAAGAAAATAAGGGCTTTCGTTTTGCTGATGTTTTTTCATCTTCAGTTTTCAGGGTTCCTTTTTTCTTGGTTCCCATGAGAAGGTGTGGGAAGGCCAAGAAAGCTATCTGACCACTTCCTGGGAACATGAAGGAGTAAATGTACCATAGCAAATTGTTGTTAATCTTTCTGGAGGTGTTATGATATTATGCTTATGTTTGTTAAAATGGTATCTTTTAGAAAACTCACAGAGGGAATACTAATAGGTCTGTGGTTTGCACTCTAAATGGTCTGAGTGGCATGCATGTGGTTGAAGGTGGCAGTCACTGGAGTGGTCAGTGGGTATGTGGAGGTCACTGCACTTCTCTTGGTCTTGTGCAGCTGGATGTTTTCCACACTAGAACAGCTGTGAAGAGTGCCTCAGTGTAGGCCATGTACATGTCTAGTGTTGTCTCTTGCTCTTCCCCCCACTTGTTTTCAGGGATGTGGGTTAGAGATGATGAGTCTCCTGTAGGACAACTTTTCCACTCCCTGAGCTGGCATGAGTCCCCATACCATTCTCTCACCAAGATGGGGATGCAGAAGGCAGGGCTGAGTGTCCTGACATGACCTCCTGGGGGAGCTCACGTGCAAATGAGGATCTGGAGAGGCCCGGAAGGAGCGCAGAGCCTCCTTTGCTCATTCAGCATCTGAGGCAGCCTGTGTCTCAGGGAGCAGAAATGGTTTTGCCTGAGGGGAAACGAGGAGAAGGTGTCAGTTTCAAGAAATTGGTCTGGAGAGGTGGGTCAGGACCACCTGGAGTTATGACCCCCACCCCACAGGTAGATAGTTCCCAGCGCACCACAGCCCAGGTGCTCTTATTGTTATTGGTTTATCCTTTCTCTTTGAAAGGCTTGTCTTCCACATGTACCACATGGTGATGGTGAGTGAGTTCTTCCAGTGTCCACATGTGACCAACAGTGTCACATGGGTTCCTGTGTGGTTCAGCCCAATGTGTGTGCGCCTCGGTTGTATCTAGCTAGATTGGTGGCCAGTGGGCTATGGTGACACTTTTTCCCTATTTTACTAAGGTATGATTGACAAATAAAAATTGTTAAATATTTAAGGTACTATGGGATGGTTTGATACATTGTGAAGTGATTGGCACAATCACGGCGCTTATGTTTGTAGCGAGTGGCTGGGCTTTCCATCCAGCAGTGTAAGGCATGTGGAGGGGAGTTTTACAGGGAAGCAGGTGGATGTGTCTTCTGTGTCACCTGGAGTTAGGTAAAGGCAGGTCTACAATGTACCCAGGCTGGGCTGACCCTCTGCCTGCCTTGTCCTTTCCTCCTGCCCTACAGAGTTCTGCCTCCTCCAAGGAAAGCATGGTGGCTTTGAGCATGAGAAGAGACGTGACTCCATCTACCTGGACCCACTGGCCTATCGAGAGTTTGTGTTCTGGGACATGCCAGACGCTGGGCTGTCTTCCCAGGATGGGCCACTATGTGTCTTGAAACAAGGTATTGCCAGCAGGGGGCAGTGTGGCCAGTTGATGGCTGAATGAACCCTGTACCTTGAGGGGTGATATGGCCTGCGGGGTCATTGACTCTTCAGTGACTCTTAGAAAACAGTTGGGAAGAGTGGCACTGCCCTGAGTCCTAGTGCATGTGGCAGACTCACCTTGGTTGAGCTTTGGGCAACACCAGGTCTCTAGTACCATGTTGTGAGGAAAGAGGTAGAAAGACCCCCTGGGGGCTGGAGGAGACACTGAAAGTGTGGTGCAGACAGGCTCCTGGCCGAATTCTCTCCTGTAACCACAGAAGCCTGCTGGCATCTTAGCTGCTAGTCAGGGGCGAGGGCAGAGAGCCTAGTTTTCGTCTGTTTCATTGTATTCCAGGCTCCACTGCCCACACAGGTGGTGCTGTGTGAGCATTGCATGGTCCGCTCTGGGAGGCGCTTGGGCCACATGGTGCCACAGAAAAAGAAAGCTGGCGGCAGTTCTTTCTGCTCTCCATAGCATGTTGTATTTTTAAAAATTGGTTTCTTTTTGGTGGAGTATTGGGGTTTAGGTACAATAGGAGGAGGAGATTGGCAAGGAAAAGAAGCAAATGACTGGGTTAGAGCCTCAGAAAAGCAGTGAGGAATGGCTTTGAATTTGAGCTGGGGGAGAGACTCCACTGTGGAGCTATGCCAAGTCCTGAAGCGGTGGACGCTGTTGTTTCTGTCACACAGTGTCAGTGTTGGAAGACATGGTGATGAGGGCCCAATCTTAAGATGTCTTTCTCCTGGAGATAGTCAAATGGGGTTTTGACTGTCACTGGAAGGACGTCTTTGTGGCCCCGCAGCCTGAATGCCCTGCAGGGAAGTCGAGGGCTGCAGCTTCTCATGTCCATCCCCCAGGTCCCCTCTGGGAGTTGGCCATCTTAGTCAGCTGTGGGTGCAAAGGGCAGCAGGAGAAGAGTGGGGCTGGCCTGGGCTTGCGCTCTTGGATCCTGACTAACCAGGACAAGTCTTCTCTTCAGGCTGGGGCTGGCAAAGACCTATTGTGTTTGTAGGGAAGTTTCTGGATATGTCCCTTCCCAAAGGTCTTGGTCTCTCTCTGTAGGGAGGTAGTGTGTTTATCTATTGGTGTGCAGCTCTGCATAGGCAAGCGTGGTTTTAGCAAATCTCCACTGGGCTTAATTTAGTAGAAGCTTTTGACTATCTTTACAAATGAAAAGAGAAGAGGATTGTAAGGGAGAGGCTTGTAAGCATCCTACAGAGGTGGTGCTTAGCACAGCCAGAGGGACCCTGTGCTCATTTTGAGCAGGCATGAAGGAGGAAAGCAGGGAGTGGGGCATGATAGCCATGCCTGTAGTCCCAGCACTCAGGACACGGAGGCAGGAGGACTGCAAGTTCCAAACTAGCCGGGGCTACATAGTGAGACCTTGTCTCCAAAAAAAAAAAAAACAAAAAAACCAAAAAGGCAGGAGGACTGCAAGTTCCAGACTAGCCGGGGCTACATAGTGAGACCTTATCTCCAAAAACAAACAAACAAACAAACAAACAAACAAAAAAAAACCCAAAAACCCCAAACCGTGGAATAGCTGTTTGCCATGAACACAAGGTGCCGTCCCTTTTGGAACATATGCATTAAGTATGAAAGGATACACAATCTGCAGTGTTATCTTAAGAAAGGGCATGAAAAAGAATGCATCTTAGGGTTTGTATGGCTTTGAAGTCAGGCCTTTTCTGACTTACCTTAGTAATTTGTCCTTGAGAAATCATGCTAAAGAGCAGTCTTCTAAATGGCTTTTCCAGGAAATAATTGTTTAGATTTAATTACTTCTTAGTCATTAGAGAAGTTTGAGGCCTGAACTATAAACCTGGGCTTCCCCTTTCTGCCCCTCCCTGCCTGAAGTAGTTTGCCTTTGAGAAACAGCAGGACAGTGCTTACCTTGATGCCCTTTATTTCCAAGTTTCCTGGCTGTCTCTGCAGCTGGAAGTATCTGCGAAGGACCTGGCGATGACTTGCTGTAAGCAGCAGGCCTTGCTGTCCCCTGTGTGTCCTGTGTGAGGTAGCACAGGGGTCATAACGATGGGTCTGCTCTGTTTTCACAGCGACTCCACTCCTGGAGGAGAATTTCCATCCCTTCGTGGAGCTGCCAGAGCAGCAGCAGATGGCTTTGCGCCACCTCCTGCAGGTGGCCCTGTTCGATGAGGAATTTCTCATGGTCTTGGAGCAAGTGGTGAGAGGGACAATTCCAGTCAGGGTTTTTCCTGGCTATTCTGGAAATGTGCACAGGCTAGACCTCTTGGGAAAAGGATCTGGGCTAGAATGAAATTAAGTTTTCCTAACTCCTTTTAATCCTAACCTTTGTCTATTTTCTTTCTTAGTTATGGGTCTTTAGTTTTCTAACTGCAGAACGTTGGCTGATGTCAGGCAGAGAGGGATGTTTGAACTTCCTAGGGCTGCTGCAACAAATGACTTCAAACTTGAGGCTTAAAATAACAGAAATGTATTCTCTTACAGTTATAGAGGCCAGAAGTTATAAATCAAGGCATTGGCAGGGCTACACTCCTCTGGAAGCTCTAGAGAAGAGTAGGGCACGATGACTCACCCCTGTAATCTCAGCAACTAGGGAAGTGGAGGCAGGAGGATCGCAAGTTTGAAGCCAGAGGTAGCCTGCTCAACTCAGTGAGACCTTGTCTCATGATAAAAAACAAACAATGGGCTAGGGGTGAGCCCAGTAGCAGTATATGTGAGGCCCTGGGTTCAAGCCCCAAGTACCACCAAACAACAACAACAACAACAACAACAACAAACAACAACAACAAAAAAAACAAAACTTACAATCCTTCCTTGTCCCTTATAGTTTCTCCTATAGTGGCTTCTGGCATTCCTTGGCTTGTAGCCACATCACTCCAATTTCTGCCCTGTCTTCATAGCTCTTCCCCTCTGTATGTGTCTATATCTTCTTTAGATACTCATCACCAGATATAGGGTCTACCCACTCTAGCATAGGGATCATCTGAAGATCCTCACCTTAATTACATCAAAGACTCTTATTCCAAATAAGGTCCCATTCTGAGATTGCAGGTGGACATAGATTTTGGAAAGCCACTATTCATCCCACAACCAGGGACTACATGGCAGAATCCAAGCCAACCTGCTCTGTTTAGAATGGAGAGAAGCAGGTGCTTTTGTCTGTTTTGCAGAAGGATTTCCTGGAGAGAACAAGTCCCTTACTTTCACCCGTGTAAACGATGAAGGACACACCACTGTCCACCCTCTGTCCATGCAGGGTTTTTGCAGTTCACACGGCTGAGGCTTTAGAGACCTGCTTTTTGTTGCAGTTTTGCTCTCCATCTGTTTGTTTTTCTCGTTCGGTAGGACTTGGAATAGCTGACCGCTTTGTGATTTCTGGGAAAGCACTCATACTGCTTTCCTTTTTGAAGTTCGATTGTGCCAGAAGAGTTAAGTTGCCAGTGATAGAACCTGCAGGTGTTGAAATAGTCCAGCAGCCCCTGATGCCTTTGTGTTCTGGAGGATGCGGAGATTAGCCCCAAGGAGGACACAGATGTTTCAAAAAGCCCTTGATGTTTACTTCCTAAAATACCTCCTTGCAGGAGGAAAATGTCATGTAGCCCTCATGGAGAGCCTCAGCTGCCCTGTCTGACGTTGGGGGACCTAGGCCTGAGGGCTGAGAACCCAGCCATCTCAGCCCACAGCTGGCCCTGTGGAGACGGACAGGGCTGTCCAGCCCTGGCTGGGAACAGGCTAACTTTAGAGGCCTAACTTTTTAGAGCTTAATGACCACGAAAGAATGATGCTTTCCTGTTCCCCTTGTCAGTTCTGAGTGAAGCCACTTGTTCCTGGTCTCTGGTACAACCCAACCCGCCCTGCTCTGGTCTGGAAGGTTCTACCCAACAGTCTGCACACTTCTTCCCTCTCTCAGGAAGGACAGTACTTGAGCAAGGCTCTGCTTACTGTCTCCTTAACTTAACCCTGAGGATGAGGAACTTCAAAACACAGAAACTCAGCACCTTGCTTTACCTGGGAGAAGGGGAAGGGCAGGGAGTGTCGGGGGGCTGGGGCAGGGCCCCAGGTTAGTCTGGGACTTGTTTGGCTTCTGGCTTCATCACAGCCTCCTTTTTTCTTCTCCCGCCTGCCCTGCAGTGTGATGACATGGCCTGCGGCCTCTGGTCCCCACAGGCGGCACTGGCGCTGGCTGAGCTGAAGCCCTCTCAGCAGCAGGACCTCATGGCCTTCCTGCGCTTGGCAGGGTGCAGGGTACAGGGCGAGCGTCCTGGCCCTGAGGATGAGGTCAGCAACAAGAAGCTGTTTGCCACAGCCTACTTCCTGGTCAGCGCACTAGCAGGTATGGAAACAGCTGGGAGACGAGAAAGTGGCTGCGGTTCCTTTGAAGTTGGGTTTTCAGTGCATGCTTCCGGGGCCGTGATAATGGATGTGGAAGTTTTGGTACAGACAGGTCCCTCCTTTCCAGTCCAGGGAGGATAAGAGGAAGGCGGTCTGTGGAGAGTCCTAGGCCTCTCCACCCACTGCGAGCCTCCTGCGCTCTGGGAGGGGTGGAGTGATGTTATGCAGGGAGGATGGTCCCTGGGCTTTCCTTGGCACCTGGAAGTCACCCAGAGCCCTGGCCATGCTGAATGGCTGGGACTTCCATGGGGCAGATGTTCTCCCCCTGCAGTCTTCACACCCTTCCCTTCATCTTTGCAAATTTGTTGCCTCTCTTGATGGCAGCCGCCTCAGGCTGCTGTGTTGGTGTCCCAGTACCGGAGGTGGAGAGGCAAGGCTGGCCCAGGAGCTCTGTGGCTTCTGTGCTGGTTCTGAGCTGGCCTCCCAGGGAAATGGCCATCAGTTGTTGTCCAGCAGCAGACCCCGCCTGCCGCCTCTCTGCCTCTCCCATCCAGAACTCACCATGTCAGGGCCTGGTGGTCACCTTTAGGAGGAAGCTGGGCTTTTTCTTCCCTGTGGAAGATGTGGCTAAACAGCCCAGCCTCTTGATCTCAATTTCTTTTTAAGGCATAGTGGTGAGGGCACTGAGCTCCAGTGCATTCAGAGTTCCTCCCTAGCACTACAGAAACAGAGGCCCAGGAAGAAGCTTCTGTTTTAGAAAAATTAACCAGAGAGAATGTGCTGCCTATCTCTGTGTGCTGGTGAATGTATCATTTTAGTCATGTACCAGATCATGTATACAAGTTTTGAGTAGAAGACTGGAACAGGACAGAAGACAGAGCTCTGTGGAACTCCACTAGAGACTTTCACCCAATGTTAGTACCAGCGAATTAGTCAGAATCTGAGTACAGGCCTTCTAACAGGGGTTAATCCATAGGCCAGAGTTCTTCGACTTGGGAGAAGCCCTTTCTTCACATACACTATTACTTCTTGCATCATTTCTATCTACAGGCTGCTACATACATAGCACATGGCTGACCTGAGTACATCAGTCTCCTTGTCTCTGAGTCTAGGCACAGCTTCAACTTCAGGCAGCCACCCGGAGTTGACACATAACACGAGACTTACTTGCTGTTTGTAAGCAGGAAGCATAGAAGTAGTGAAACTTTTAGGTGTAGCCCGCAGTCTTTGCAATCAGTTTCTAAATCAACACTGCCCTTTTCTGTCTCTTAACTGTGACCTCATCTACTTGTCAGTTAGAGCAGAGGCGGGGTTGGTTTAAAGCTCTTTCATGGATGTTCTTGTTAATCGTGGCCATTCTGAGTTAACTTTCTCCTCCTAGACAGCATAGTCTCCTAAGAACCCAGGGAAAGTGCTGGAAAAGAAAATGGGCTCTTCTCAGGTCCTAGCACGGTATTTTGGCTGTATTTTGCTTGTAGCTGTTTTCAGCACTTGGGTCCCACATCTGACCTCTCTCCTGGAAAGCTTCCCCCACCACTTTGTGAGCCCGTGCAAGTCACAGGCTCTGAACTCCTCAGACCTCATTTGTACTGCTTGGACTGGTGTGTAGAAGAGCAGTCAAGACAATCCATTTCAGATCAAGACACATTAGACAAGCTTATAATATGTTTTAGGCACCGCTAGGTGCAGAGGTCAGAGCATGTCAGGTCCAGACATCAGTCTAGTGGTGAAAGGCATCAGTAAGCTCTGCAAAGCCAAGGTGGCTCTTTCATTCCTGAGCCCTTGACACCTAATGCAGTGCTCAAATGGTGCTCAGTGAGTGATTCGGAACTGAAGTATCTCCAAGAAGAAGGGATATGGACTGCAATTACCTGAGGCTCAAGAGCCACCATGGAAAGTGAGGAGGGGAAGTGGGGGTATGCCCATCATTCAGCCTGATGTCACATGTTCTCTCCAGTCCTGTGATCTTTCCGCTAAGTGGCGGGTACCCTCCATTGTCATCTTCCTGTGTGAGGAAAGGGCCTCCTTGTGATCCTCCTGCTCAGCCTCCTGAGTGCTGGTATTACAGGCATGCACCATGATGCTGGACTTCCATGAACTTGCTTTTCACAGTGACTGGGATTTTTGTCTCCTGCAGAAATGCCAGATAATGCTGCAGGTCTTCTGGGCACTTGCTGTAAACTCCACATGATTCCTACATTGTGCTACTTGGTAAGGAGCCTCCACAGTGGGACCTTGGGGTGCTGGGAATGGGAAATGGGGAGGGGTAGACTCCTAGCTGATAAAACACCTCTGGCCTTCTCATCTCCAACATCTCTTCAAGACAGCTTAAATAGTTATTGCCATTAACCCCACTTTTTATACACTGCATACACCCATCACATGAGAGAACCAAGGCCCAGAGGGAAAGAATTCTTTCAAAGAACTGGCTAGGAAAGCTAGGCTTACAACCTTGGCTCTAGACTCTACTCGCCTGCTTTTACCACTTTGGAGAGGATTTTGACCACAACTTGGTGCTGCATGGCACAAATTGGGTCTGAGATACCGTGTTGTTTGCCATGATAGTTCTGTGCTTAGACTGGTTTGATTCTGCTCTGCCCCAGATTCACCAGGGAGGCCATTCAGGGCTGCCTTGCCTCAGGAAGACTTCCTCCTGTCATCCTCTACCAGAAATATTAGCTTGGTGCTCTCTAGAAATGTCATAAAAGCAAGTGTTAGGCAATGATGACTGGTGGCCCTGGATTCAAGGTGAAGGTTTTCCTCTTTAGGTTGCAGATTGGGCCATTAATGGAAGGAACTGTAATTGGTTGATCTGACCACTCTGATTGGGTAGCTGCTCTGATATAGCTTCTGTAGGTGCTGCTCAGCCTACAGCAGAAGTGCAGAGCAGACCTGGTCCATTTATTTTAGGGCCAAGGTCAGCCTGCTCTGTATGTCCAATGGATCAGAGGTCAAAGCTCTTTTCTCAGACCCAGGAAACAGGTATTGTGTAGACTGCCTGGATAGGACCCAGATAGGGTTGCATCTCTACTCTGGGAACAGTGAGCAAAACAGCTGGAACCCAGCAAAGACCTCAGATGACTCCTCAGCATGGCCTCATTCCAAGGAGCTATCCAGATGCCATTTGTAGTGGAAAGCAGGCTCTATGCCCAGGGGAACACTGAACTACTTGAAAATGTGCCCACATGTGTGCCCTGGGCCAGCTGAGGATAGAGGCTGGTGGTATAGTTTCGTTTTGGAAACTATCATTATCTTAATTAGACGCAACGAAGAACAAAACAACAGCTCTGCTTTTGGATCTTTGCTGCCTTTTGCAGTAACTGAGAACTCGGCACTTAGTCCTTCCTGCGTATTTAGATTCATTGACTACATTTGGGAAGTCCATACAAAAGAAAATCCTGCCAAGGTAAAGTGATTGTGAGCTAATTCGTCCCCCAACAAACTCATACTTAGTTGTCATCTTCCTTCCATATCAGCTCTAGGTTCTTACCTCTGTGTTGCCCCCAAGTTCTGCTCTGTTGATGTTCTAAGAGTAGTCAGAAGAACAAAATTACAGTTCCAGAAATGGTAGTATTCTGCTTTTGTACTAAACCGCCCACCTGCAGAGGTATTTGTTTTGCCCTTTGGGAGCTGGTCAAGAGGCAAAGAAAACCTTTTTCATTTTACAAAGACCTCCCTGAGTGTCTTCAGATAAGCTGTTTAGATTTGCCATAGTTCTTTTTTTTTGAGAGCCAGGCTCCAGCTTCCTGAAGGGAACTTGAGTGTCATGTGCTTCTTAAAGCAATGTATTAGAACAGGACAGAGAATCTACCCATACCTCTGTCTTGGTTTTTGGCCTGAGTAAATAATTTGAGGCTTTCTGAAGTTTTTTGTTATAACAGTGTCAAACACTAACATGTTTGCTAAGAACTTTTAAGATGAGTTAAAATAAATAATGTTAACTTCACCCTACCACCCTTTGGGTTGCTGTAATCCCTTTTATACCTGGATGTTCCTGTGGGTAAAAAGGATTGGCAGATGTTTAGAAAAGGAAGCT
The DNA here is from genome assembly GCA_007922755.1 of Pedetes capensis. Classification (NCBI taxonomy): domain Eukaryota; kingdom Metazoa; phylum Chordata; class Mammalia; order Rodentia; family Pedetidae; genus Pedetes; species Pedetes capensis. The sequence goes on along the minus strand of VMDO01014416.1, from coordinate 39,675 downwards.
AGGTCTTGCTCAGCACAGGTCCAGCAGGACACACAGCCCACTGTGGTGTTGGCAGGCGCCAGCCCATGTGAGTGGAGTCCATTCTGAAATCACTGAGATGGGGAACTTAATCCACTCTAAACATAATCCATAGTTTGCCATCTAGCCAAATGGCTACATTTAATCCTATGGTTAACTTGTGGCAGGTGTGCAAGCTACCTACAAAGTGTAGATTCATGAGGCTGATTTTGATAAACACCCAAGGGTTTATACATTTCAATGATGCTGCCCCTCAGTTCCCTGGACACATTATGTAAAGATCGTTGTTGTTCAGAACATTTCTGGAATTCTTTTGGATTCTCTTCACGCTCAGTTAAAATTCATGTATACTTTCGTGAAATTCATGAAAGGCCTACTTCATTTTTTACTTTAAATTTTACTCTCCATTTATTAATCCAATCTTGAATGCCTGTTTCAAAATCAAATCTACTGGTTAATTTGTAATTGCTAAAGATTAAATAAGCGGCATAGACATGTATCAAGACCCTGAAAGAAATTAAATATTGCAAATATGTTTTGAGAATTTGAGCAGCATCCAAAGTGAGAAGAACAAATGTTCCTTCAATGTGTTGAGGTTTGTGCTATAGGCAGAATAAATGATGACCTCACATATGAGCAACTCAGTGTTGAAAGGGGATAAACAGACTAAATGGTGGGTTTCAAGGAGACAGTTTCAGGTATGGTAAGCTATGGGAGACTGCATCATGGAGTAATGTGATGGTGGCTGGGACGTAGGGTTGGACAGAGAGGGGATCTTCTGATGTGGCATTGCAGCTGATAATGGAGTAACATGAAGGGTAGGTCTACATGGAAGTCTGGTTGAAGGAAGAGCAAGGGGTAAATTCCATGGGGCAGAAAGGATAATTAAGCAAATAATGGTACCTACTTTAAGAAGTTCCAGAAAATACATAAGAAATTCTACTTCATCATTTAAATAAAAAAAATCAAAGATTGTTCAATAGAGATGCCCTGTGCAGGACTGTGCCACAAGAAGAATCAAAGCAGCAAAAGAGAAACTGTTATTTAGAGGAGTCAGGGAGAACTCTGGAAATTAGCAAAGTGATCTGAACCCTAAATAGCACGGAGAGCCAACTGCTCCCCTCCCCCCACTGGGGGTGGAGACCCAACACTGCCTGGGGAAAAGGTAAGCAGAAAATGTTGAAAATGAGATGACAGCAGTAGACCTGCAGTTCTGACTGTAGGAGAATCTCACAGTACTTATGAATTTTAAATCTAGTTTGAGGAGCTGGGTGGCCTAAACTTGACTCCTCTACTCTGCTCCAAAGAAAGTACTCACTTGGGACCTCTCCCAGTCAGTAGAACTCAAACTACTGTAACAACCACTGCTAGATACTGTCTTGGCTTAGGGGCCAGCAGCTGAATACTTGACCCTGTCAGAAACTTTGGGCTGTGTGTTCCCTCCTGGGTAGAAGAAAGCCTTTTCAGCATCCTGTAGCTTCAGGATCAGTGGCTACCATACTCATATTTGCATGTGGGAGATCTCTTCCCCAGCCCACAACCTGGGAATTATAACCACTGTTGTAAAGTCCTGGCTTCACCTGCCCCTGTCCATTGGGACTCAGGAAAGCTCTCAGTGAAGCTCCAGAACTCCAAGAATGCAGCAATCAATGACCTCAACCCTCTCCAAAACCTGCACTTGCACAGTGAGACCTACGGAAGGTCTGCTCCCTAGCCCACAACTTTGGGACTCTAGCCACTGTTGTAAAATCCTTCCTCCACCCACTCCTGTCCATTAGAAGCTGGGAAAGCTCCAAGCCAAGCTCTGTAGCTCCAGGAACCACAACTCACACCCACACCTGTGCCCACCTGGTGGGAACTAGGGAAGATCTGCTCATAGCCTTGGGACTGTAGCTGGTGGTACAAAATACCTCAGCACCATCCAAGCTTGTCCTTCAGGACCAGGGGGAGGTCACATCCATGTTCTTCAGCGTCAGAACCATGGCCACCAATGCCCTAAGCCTTGGCCTCACCAGTGCTTGCCCTGAGTGACTTATGGACATTCCCACCCATTCCTTGCAGCTCTAGGACCACAGATACCAAAGCCATAAGCACTGGCACCACCTCTACCCACACTTAACCCATGGGGCTCAGGGAAGGTTTCCCCAAAGCCCTATACCTCTAGGAGCTTGGATACCAGTGCTGCAAGCCTAAACATTACCTCCCCATGCCCTGGAAGACCAAGTGAACCTCTCCATAGCTGACTTCTAACATTAGTTGCTGGTGCCAAAAGCCTTAGTACCACTTGTGCTTGTCCCCTGGGTATAGGAGAAGGTATCATTTAGATCCCACAGCTTAGTTAAAATGGCTCACAGTGTTACAAGCCCCAGCACAACTGAAATCGACCCGTGGGACCTAGGAAAGGTCCCCTTTGTGTTCTAAAACCTTGGATCCATGGTTACCAGTGCCATCCATCTTAGCATCATCTATGCCTATCCTGCATGTTTTGGGGAAGGCCCCATCCCACCCTATGGCTCCAGAACTGTAGCTGGTGGTGCCACAGGCCCAGACACCTCCCATAACCCTTGGTGTCATCTGTGCTTATCCTGAGGGACCTGAGAACAGTCTTCTCCACATCCTGCACCACCCACCACTAAGACTGTGGCAGCTGCTGCCACAGCCCCATGACATCAAGGATTGACTCTGTGAGCCTGAAGACACACACCCTTGGAAACTTACATCCACTGAACAATCATACAGCCACCTTCATGAACTTCTCTAGCCTACTGAAGCATTCATAGACACTATAGACATGAATCAAAGAATGTAACTAAAGCCAGAACACCTACCCAACTGATATCCTATATCCCATCTAAATGAAATTTTTCCCCTATAAAAGCTTCTTCATAAAATTGGAAAAAGTAAACATTATACCAGATGTGCAGACATCAGTGTAAAGACACAGGAAATATGACACCTCCAAAAAACAACTCTTTAGAAATCGCAATTTGAAGGAAATCTATGAAATGCCTGAAAAGAATTTAAAGTGTTGATCCTGAGGAAACTCAATGAGATGTAAGAAAATACAGGTAAATAATACAAACAAACAAGAAAAACAATTCAGGATATGAGAAATTCGAAGAGAAATCATAAAAATGAGTCCAAGCAGAAATCCTGGAGCTAAAAAATATAGTTGATAAAATGAAAAACCCAATAGGGATCTTCTACAACAGACTGGAACAAGCAGAAGGAAGAATTTCTGAACTTGAGGGCAGTTCTTTTGAATTAACTTCCTCCCCCACACACAAAAAACTACAAGACATATGAAATGCCATTAAATGAACAAATAATTACTTTATGGGAATTCTACTAGGTGAAGAAAGGGTAAAAGACATTAAAAACCCTGGTGTCAATATAAATGGTCTAGAAAATGCATGCAATTGTTCTAACAAGAAAAAAAGACCACTACAGGAAAAGTTTCTACTTAAACAGAACGGAAACCGAAGGACATATAGAAAAATATTACCAAGTAAAAGATAGAGAAGACTTAGATAGGGAGGGTGGGAGGGGGAGAAGTATAGGGGAGGGTAAGGGGGAACCTATGTGAACAATGTACATCAAAATGCATATATGGAAATGTCACAATGAAAAGCATGTCAGAATGAATCACATTAAGGTATACATTAAAAATTTCCAATTAAAAAAAAAAAACCCATTTCACTGAATAAGATCCCCAAACTTCAAAGAGAGAAGGATATCCAGATATTAGAAGCTCAAAGGACCTCAACTAGACTCAACCAAAACAGACTTTCACTAAGGCTTATTAAAGCCAAAATGTCAAAAGGATAAGACAAACAATCCTAGAAACAGCAAGAGAAAATCATCACCAAATAGAAGGAAAGGAATGACCAATGGACTTACAGCAGATTTCTTAGCAGAAACCTTAAAGACAAGAGAAAGGAATGGGATGATGTATTCAAATACCGAAAGAAAAAAACCCAGCCAACCAAAAATACTATACCAAGAAAAAATATTATCTTTCAAAACTGAAGGAGAAAGAAGCAGAAATTAAAAGAATTTATCTCACCCGAACAGACCTACAAAAATACCTAAGAGAACCCTACACTAGAAATGAAAGAATAACATCATAAAAGCACATGAATATGAAAACTTCACTAGAAGACCTGAAATATGAAAGAGAAACAAGAGAATAAAATCTTAGCATGAAAGAATACTACCAAATCACAAAAATAAGTGGGAAGTAGAAAGGAACAAAGAAATACAAACAAGAATAATACAATTAATCAAGTGACAGGATCAATAATAACCTTGAATGTAAATGGATTAAATTAATCAAAAGACACAGACTGGCTGAGTACATTTTAAAAAATACAACTATATGCTTTCTATAAAAAACTTACTTCTCTGGTAAAGCTATATTTTGACTAAAAGTGAAGGGTTGTAGAAAAGATATCATACAAATGGAAACCAAAAGTGAGCAGTAGTCATATCAGATAAAGTTAAAATAAGAAACTTCAAAAATAGACAAAGACAGTGGTGCATGCCTGTAATCCCAGTGGCTGGGGAGGTGGAGGCAGGAGGATCGCAAGTCCAAGACTAGACACAGTCTGCATGACTTAGAGAGATCCTGTCTCAAAAAAGTAAAAAATGGGCTGAGGGTGCAGCTCAGTGGTCCAGCACTTGCAGAGCATGCAAGTGCAAGGCCCTGGGTTCAACCTCCAGTACCACACGCACACACACACACAAAAATAGACAAAGAAGGTCATTATATATTAACAAGATCAGTTCAACAGGATGATATAATGATTGCAAATATATGTGTCCAACATGGGACCACCCAAATATATAAAGCAAATATGACAGCATCTAAGGAGAGGTAAACACTAATACAATAACAGTGGTTTCAACGCTCCACTTTCCTTAATGGACAGATCATCCAAACACAAAATCAAAGAAACATCTGAGTTGATTCTTTGATATTATAGAGCAGCTGGACCTAACAAATTATTTCATGCAGTAGCAATAGAATACACATTCTTAGCAGCACATGGAACATTCACCCAAATAGATCATATGTTGACCACAAATCAAGTCTCAAAAATATTTTAAGACTGAAATCGGATTATGTATCTTCTTAGACCACAAAGGCGTAAACTAACTACAAAGCAACAAAGAGACAAGTATACAAATACAAAGAAATCAAACATGTTCCTAAGTGACCAACAGTAATTGAAGAAATTAAAAGGGAAATTAAAAAAAACAAAACAAAACATCTAGCCAGACGAAGGGCTGGGATTTAGCTCAGCTGGTAGAGCGCTGCGCTGCAGTCTCTGAGGTCCTGAGTTCAATTCCCAGCACCACAAAAATGGGAGGACTTGGCAATCCACTCCCAAGGCAATCCCGAAACAATCGGCCATTGAAAACCCTATGAGGGTTGCTATGAGTTGGATATCGACTCGATGGCACCTAACAACAAAAACAAGACAGACCAATAATGAGATTGAAGCAGTAATTTAAAGTTTCCCTTAAAGAAGTCCATGACCTGATGGATTTACTGCTGAATTCTACAAAACATTTTACAGAAGAACTAATTCCAAAGTATCTTTTTTTTTTAATAGGATTTCTTTTTTTTTTTATTAGAAATTTTTAATGTACATCATAGTGTGATTCATTTTGACATGCTTTTCGTTGTGACAATTTTCATATATGCAATTTGATAAGCATTATTCATATAGGTTACCCCTTACCCTCCTCTATGTTTCCCCCCTCCCCCCTTCCTATCTAAGATTCCAAAGTATCTTTAACTATTCAAAAACATTGAAAAGAATTCTACAAAATTACTTTTGTGAGAATAGCATGACCCTGGTGCTAAAATCAGACACAGATACAAAAAGAAAGCTATAGACCCATATGCACAAATTCTCAATAAAACGGTATCCAGCCAAATTCAATAGTTCATCAAAAAGGTCATATACCATAAGAAAATATTTGTAAACTATTCATCTGACAGGGGACTTCTCCAAAATACACAAAGAATTGAAAAAGCTGAACACCATTTTAAAAAATGGGCTAAAGAACAGATACTTCTCAAAAGATGACATAAAAATGGCCAACAATAAAGAAAGAAAATGCTCAATCTCACTAAATCATCAGAGAAATGCAAATCAAAACAATGAGACATCATCTCACTCCAGCTAGAATGGCTATCAAAAGGACATGACAAAACAAAACCCTCAACAAATGCTAGCAAGGATGGAGAGAAAAGGGAGTTCTTATACACTGTTGGGAATGTAAATTAGTACAGGCATTACAGAAAATAGTATGGAGGTTCCTCAAAAAACCAAAAACAGAACTACCATATGACCCATTAATTCCACTAATAGGTATATATCCAAAGGAAATGAAATCATACCAAAAAGATATCTGCATCCCCATATTTATTGCAGCACTATTCACAACATCTAAAACTGGACTCCCTAACCACTGAGTAATGGACCAATACAGTATAAGCAGTGGGAGAGTGAGCAAAACTTCATCTGTGTTTACACAATACATGTAATGAATTTGAATCATCCTAAAACCAGCCACCACTACTCCCACCATCTGTGGAAAAATTGTTTTCCATGAAACTGGTCCCTGGTGCCCAAAAGGTTGGGGACTACTGATCTAAAACAAAAGCCACACAGATGTCCTTCAGTGGACAGAGGGGTAAAGAAAAAACAACATACACAGAATGGAATATGATTCAGCCATACAAATGAAATCCTGTCATGTAAATCCGAATGGATGGAAGTGGAGGTCCTTCTATTAAGTGAAATAAACCGGACAGACACAAGTAGCACATGTTCTCAGTTGTGGAAAATATTAAGTCAATTTCATAGAGGAAAGGAATGGAATAATGGTCACTAGAGTAACTGGGAAGAGTGGGGGATGGTGCACAAAGTTGTTCACCAAAGTACCCAAAACACAGTGGAGGAATTACTTTTGGTTCTTCTTTAGCACAGTAAGGTAACTATTGGTTAAAACAGTACTTCAAAAGAGTATGAAATTTCAGCACATAAAAGTGATTGACATGCAAAGAGGGAAAAGTGCTTATTCTGATTTGATCACACATTTGTTTTGAATTTCCTTGATGCATCCCATAACAATGTAAAAATACTAAAAAAACAAAGATGAGCCCTATGTACTGGAAAATGAGAAAGGTACATTCTGACCTTTCTAATCTGTTGGAGTTAACAGATCTAGAAGGTATAATTTAGAATGGGGATTCAGGAAAGCTGGGTAAAATAAGGCCTAGGGTGCTGACTTAGATCAAATACCTTGTTACATCCTCTTTCTCCCTCTTTCTTTCAGTACTGGGAGGTTGAACCCAGGGCCTCACATATGCTAGGCAAGTGTTCTACCATTGAGTTGTACTCCCAGCCTTTAAATTTCGAGATAGGGCCTATTTAAGTTGTGCAGGCCACCTCCAGCCTCAGAGCTTATGATTTATGATCCTCAGCCTTCACAGTCGCTGGGATTATAAGCATGTGCCACAGCTCCTGGCTCTTGTTACATCAAAATTTAAACAGTGTAGGGTTCTTTCCCTCTAATTAACTATTTGTGCATTAGTGTCTACATGGATTTTCTGATACTTTTAAATGAAGTTGTTTAAATTTGTGATTTCAGTTCCATGCTCTGTCTGATGATGGTGTATCTGATATGGAAGACCCAATTTTGGCTCCTCTGAAGGATACAGAGAGGTTTGGGATTGTGCAGCACCTGTTTGTTTTGGCTGACATTAACCTGGAGATACTGCAGTCATCTGTAAAAGCCATCATCCTGAAGGACTCCCACATCTTCCCACTAATTCTTTATATTACCCTGAGTGGACTCTGTGCTCTAGGCAGAGAGCATTAGTAATGCCATTTATCCACCAGAAGTACATGTTATTGGCCAACACTGGGTATTTTTCTGCTTTCTTAAGATACTACTCGGGGACTTACGTCCAATGTGTGTTAAAAGTTGATCAATGAAATCAATTACATAACACTTCAGCAGTGGTGATCTTGTGCACTATGAATTCCACTGGGTCCTCTTCAGGCAGTTTTTCTTCATCAGGGCCTCCACTGCAGGTAATTGGGGAACATCTGGTGTTTAATGCAGATTCCAGCCCAGGAGGAGCTGAGGAGGGATTGAGATTCTAAGCTTGAGTACATTTAAACCTCCTTTGTGCAGAGTAACGGCTCCGTCTATCACTTTCTTACATTTTCCACTTTCTGTTAGTCAAAAACAGAGGAGTCTGACACTTCAATCTGAAGTTCATTTTAAATTGAGAATGCTATGGAAAGGCAGTTTTTCTTCACAGAAGAGGCTACATTTTGAATGTGCTGTATGTTATTTGGTGGATGAAAAATGAACTATAAATGTTACATATGCGTGCGTGCATGTGTACATATATATATGTACATGTATGTATGTATGTGTGTATATCGCTATGTGCATTTTATTTGACCTTACCATGCATTAATGAACATACTAATTCTATGTCTAGAACAATGTATTGTTCCTATGCAATCCAGGAGCTTGTCAAATACTGCATTTTCTACCAAAGAAGATGTCCAACTGTGTGTATTTTGCTATCTGTTCTGACAGAATAAATGCTATAAATGGCTTGGACTGTTTCCCCAGGGCACCCGATTCCATCCACAGGATCTGCTGTTATCCATCAGGAGCCTGAAACTACTGGGGATGAGAAGCAGCAGCACCTGGAGCAAAGTGTGTTAGCACATGTTCTTTTTACCTCTACATCACCCACCTGGTCCCTTTCATCTGTTTAGATTTTAAAGAGCATTAACAAAGATGAAATAAAATAATCTTTTAATCACCTCTGGTAAAAATGAACCTCAGACATATGTAACTGCTTATTATATGTGAAGTAGAAGTTGTATACTGTGGTGGAAACTGCTCGAAATTACTTAATCCACAAATTGGAAAGGAATATGCAAAAGTAAAATAGCTGTGCTAAATTAGTGGCACTATATGCACCTTTTTGTCTGATCTTCTGAAATCAGTATAAAGAACTGCAAACAGAATGTGTAATGAGTCTACTAGTATAAAGAATATACACCTATATTGATATATATGATTTTTTTTTTTTTTCTGGTACTGGAGGTTGAAACCAGGGCTTCAGGCTTGCATGCTTTCCAAGTGCTGGACCACTGAGCTGTACCCTCAGCCCATTTTTTTTTTTTTTTTTTTTTTTTACTTTTTTGAGACAGAGTCTAAGTTACGCACACTGCCTCTGGTCTGGAACTTGCGATCCTCCTGAGCCTCTGGGATTATGGGCGTGTGCCACCATGCCTGCCTCATGAAAAATCTTTTTAAAAACATTCTCAGGAAGCCTAGCAGTGGCTCCTTTGGGTTTAGGGACTTAGAGATGAGACAAAAAGCAAAAGATTTTCCATTCTTATATTCTTGTTCAGAGTTTTATATATATTATTCTATAAATTAAAACACAAAAACTAAGGTAGTATAAGATGGAAAAATGAACAGTATAAAACTTAATTCTTTGGAAGAGATCAGAAATACCCTAGACTAGCAGTCTCTGAAGTGTGAGGCATGGAATCCTGCAAACCAGTTTGGGAAAAAGCTGCCAAGGGCCCCTTCTGGAAAGAGGCTTCCTGTATGCCCAGGGATACACCTCCATCTTGCTAGCATAGGGGTCCACTGTCCCACTTTCTGCAGGCCCAGGGCTGAGCTGTGTGCCACAGCAGGACTGCTCATTGTTTTACCCACAGGGTTTCTCTTTCCTGGCCATTGGGGAAATGGTCATCGTAACCACGCCATCTAAGCAGAGAGGCTTTATTTTCTTGATCTTATATTTTGTCCCCGACTCTGAAATTCTTCCCTTGGTTATCTTTGAAACCCACTCAAGTGTTTAGACCAGGATAGAGGAAAACAATAGCTAGGGTTTCCTTGTTGAAATATAGAGGCAAATGAAAAGTTTATTTAGTTGGGAAAAACTAAATGACATTAGGGACTTTTTACAAAGACTATTAGTATTTAAAAGAAATTACCAAAGCTAATCTGACAACTTGTATATCAAAGCCTTAATTTTACCTATAAATGAAATGCTACCTATCAGTATTTCTTTATATATAAAAAATATTTTACCAGGTATCCTCTCAAATTGAACAATTCAATAATTTTTTCTTGGATAGAATATAGAAATATATGGAAAGAAAAGATTTACAGGGACAGTTTCTGAAAAATCAATACTTAAATTGTACTGCAGGAAATTTTTATTTATACAAGGACAGCAGGAATGTTTCTTTTATACAGAAACCAGTAATACAATTACTTGGAAAGCAGTAGTACTTAATTTTTAAACCTTTTCATCAGAAACTTAAGCAACTTGTTCTGCTTTGAATTGTAGATGGCTAACAAGCATTCTGACCTCCACTGAAAAATAACGTTCTCTTCTACAATCACTTCAAAGATTAGAGGTTAAAGAGCATGCATTTATGTTCAAAGGAAAGACATACCAAAATGAACTACAGTGAGGGGAAAAAAAAAGGATAAAAACTCCCACAGCAAGGTTTTTACATCAAATACTCATGAGCTCTAGCAGCTCAAAATAACATGCAGAAAATTGTATTTGTTGCTGAACCCTACTGGTCACTCTTCTGCAATAGAGTCCAAGACATCACTTAAAAAGAAAAAGTCAATGTTAAAGAAAAAACAGAAGCCACTCAACAGTTTTTTTAAAAAGAAGATATACAGCTAAAAGAAATATTTACCTTGTATTTTAAGTACAGTTGTAGATGAGCTACAGCATCAACTCTGGTTCTTTCTGAAAAGGGTAATGTGTTTCTCATTGGGACCTTGTTTACCTGAACCAAGTTTTGTGTTTTCAAAGTAAGGTTAATGACACTGCTGCCCACCTTCTATTTCAGATGAAAACCATACATTTTAACTGATATGGCTTCTGGCTTGGTGTTTATAATTTATAGCTGATAAAGTTTTCTTGTTTTTTTTTTTTTTTTTTTTTTTTTTGGGTGCTGGGGATTGAGCATTTACTTACTTCACTGAGTTGCACCCCTGGCCCTCAGCTGATGAGTTTTTAGTGCTGGGCTTTTTCCCTTATCTTAGTTCATTGGTGCCCCTCCAAACTCTCAGGCCACCTTGATTAGGATGAGGAAAGACAAATTTTAGACATAGCCTGTCCTACTTACATATGTTGCTACCTCTGGCTTGCTGTTATTTTCAACTTTTAAAATAAGGGCCCAGGGTATTTCTCAGTGGTAGAGTGAATGCTTAGCATGTGCATGGCCCTAGGTTCAAGATCAGTCTTCACCAGGAAAGTAAGAAATTTTGGCTTGTTTTGTGGTAGTAACAATACCTGTTTCCTGAGACACAGAGTTGTTTCATAAGCAATAAATCTTTCAACTTCCAAGTTGTTAAGTGGCATTTACCTTAACTATAGATATGTCCACTCACATTGTGCTGGAGATTAGAAAAAAGTAAAGGCTAGCAGGGAAGAAAAAGAAAAAAGAATGAATTATCACTTCTAATCTTTTCTCTGTTTGGAGATAAGTCAGATATATCATACCATTATCATATACATTATCAACTAATGACTAAGAAACAGTTAAGAGAAATATTACCTGGATTTTGAGGTTCACTAACTAGACCTAAGTGAATGTTTCTTCCTATACAGAAACAGATGTCTATTAAACTTGACACTGTTGACTAAAAAAACAACAGGGCTGCAGTGTAAGTTTTAAGCATAAGGATAAAGCAGGGCAGCAGCAGGGGGCAAAGATCAGAGTCTGTTCTTATATAAAAAAGAGTATTAGATTGTTTAAATTTTGCTTGATTTCTGAGTGACCTGGTGGAGAGCAAGAATCTGCTAAGAGTTTGGATTTGGAAAGGGATTCTAAACTAAGAGGAAACTCTCCTAAGTAGGATCACTCCAAGGAAAGAATGGACTTTCTTCCAAGGCTGGAACTATATCCTTGGTGCTGTTTTAAACCTGGAGTTAGGATTCCTCAATGGTGTTCACCATCTTCTACATCACCTTAGGAAGAGGTATACTTTAGAGGAACTAAAAGATAAGTGATCTCCATATAAGTGAACACATTTAATAAACAGCCTAATAAAAAATTCCCACATCACAGCTACAAATTATTCCTTATAATTTAAGGTGAAGACATATATTAACAGTCCTATTTAACAAGTGCAATAGTAAAGGAAAGGGGAGATATAAATTTGATCAAAATTTTCATGTCAGAAGTCAGAATTAGGATCTTAGCCAGTAGTAGTATACTATGTTTACTTTTGTCATGAGAGTTTTTAGGATAGTACTGCAGTGTTTTTGCCAGGGTGATAAAAACCATGCTTCTTACCTTAGAAATGAGATACCACCATTCTTTCTCTTTTTAGTACATTAAGGACTTTCTCACTGGGACCTTGTATACCTGAACAAGCTTTGTGTTTTCAAAGCAACGTTAGTGATACTGCTGCCCACCTCTCCTATTTAAGATGAAAACCATACATTTTAACTGGTATGGCTTCTGGTTTAATGTTTGTAATTTATAGCTGATAAAGTTTTCTTGTTTTTGTTTTTGTCTGTACATTTTTTAGAACTCATCCCAGGAACACAGAAATTACATGATAAAATACAAGAAATATCTTAAGAAAAAAACTAAAACAAAAATGCAATTTAAAAATAACCTTACCTTAGAAAATGATAGAACTGTCATCTTCCTCAGGTATTGCACACTTACATAAAAACTGATATTATACTGAATTATTAGTCAAATGTATTCTTAAAAGTATGTGAATAATATTCAGTTGACTATATACAATAATCTCATTACTTAAAATAGTGAATTTCTCTCCCAAACTCCAAATATGTTACAGATATTATCATAAGAATTGTTACAGCAAATCCCTTGGAATAAGAAGAGGGCAGATATAGTAGCCTTTTGGCCTGAATCACAGCAGAAATTCATTCAAAGTTTTAAATAAGTGTTTCTCAAGAAGGATCCATCCTGAACTGTTTTTCCTTAAGGAAATTAAGCTATAATAATGAACAACAACTTAACTTCTGAACTTCCGAGTTGATAACAATAACTTCTGAACTTAATTCTGTTTTTTTCAGAAAGATTAGCATCAACTTCAAGGTGGAACCAGGGCCATTTAAAACAATCTAAGTCAGTTTCAGAATGTCTGGAAATTTAGAAGTAATTAAGAATTTTAGAACACTAGCTATAATACATGGGTGAATATATTTAGTTTTATTATTCATGTATTTTGGGAGATGTTACATATACGCATAGCTGTATATATACATATACACATATATACGGCAACTCGAACATTAAAAAAATTAATGATTTATGTACGTAAAACTTTAGGATTGCCTTTTCCATATTCAGTATAAAGATTCATTACTATAAAACTATTGGCTCTCTAGCCTGTGACTTGGAATAATGGAGGAATGTTTCAAAAGTCATGAAAGTAAAATACAAGTAGATGATTATTTTGACAATTTTCAAAACTTTTATAGCTTGAATTTGTTAATTAGAACTAATTATATCTAACTCTGGCTATCAATATTGAAAACCAACTCCAATAACTGGATCATGACATTTGTTATATATAAGTACCATTTTAATGAATTTTTAAAGTAGGGACCATCTCTTATTGTCATTGGTATATTATGACCAAAGCAGTATCTGGCCATAATCTATCATGTCATGCTATTGGATTTTATTGCTAATTAGGGTTAATTTCTAAATGTATCTTAATAACCAATTTGCTGTTTTAAAGGAAATTTCTCCTTATAGCCTATTATAAATAAATTTACTAGATTCTAGAATGTAGGGTTTAGGCTGCTATTGCTGTAGTCTTATTGGGTTTCTGATAATGATTTCTATTTTAGAGGTCAGCAACTGTATAGAGGTGGCTGAAACAAACTGATGTATTTGACATTTGATATCTTAATATCAAACGAAAATGGATACTGGCATGGTTGTAATGAAGATGAAAATTCTACTTGCAGGGCATCAAATATATTCCATTAATTAATTAAATGACATATTCAGGGACATCACCTCTACAGGTATTTATACACTTGAAAATAAAAAAACAAACATATAATCATTAGTTGTATATAATCATGCCCTGAATGCTGACTGTGGACACTCATCTGTCCACAAGGAACCCTCAGGTGCATATGTGTCAATACATCATGTTTCCCTAATGCATACGCATGTGTGTATTTTACCCATTACCAGTTGTTCAATATCACCATAAACCATTCTGTCTTCAGGAAAGCTATTATAAATAAGTATATTTTCTTATGTTTTTCCCACAAGAGAAGTACACATTTCCTTGGTCACATTACCTAGGATGGTTCCTGGGGTGGGGGCCCTGGGCCACCTTGCCTCAGCAGAGCATTTCTGGTTCCTTGCAGACACAGGTGGACTTCAGTTTCAAGTTCGGTGATTCTTCATTGAAATACAATGAGCTTTTCTAAATTCATTTTCTTCAACATTGACATCTACATTGAAATGAACTGAAGTGCATCATTTCATTAGGAAGAATCCAATGTGCACTAATTATGTAGTCAATCATGAGTGCCATTTATAATAATTCCTTTTAGAGACCATATTCCAGAGAATATGCATTTTTATATCACATGATAAGGCATGCATATATGTATGTATGTATGTATGTGTGTGTGTGTATATATATATGTATATATATATATACATATATATATATATATATGCATGAAAGTCATCTCTGTTGTACCAAGATGGTAGAAATATCTTCTGGATAAATTTATGTGCTGCTATAGTTATCCCAAAGCTGTTTAAAAAGTTTTCACGCAATAGCATCAAGGTGGACTGGGGGATATAGCACATTTCCTGAGAGTACAGAACTGAAATTTCTCGTAGAAGTTACAGTATGTTGAAACATTAAGCCACAGGACTTCACTTGGATGCTGTGCTTTGATTCATGTGGCTTTGAGAAGCCAAGAATTTAGAGTAAATATATGTACTTTAAAAGTTTCCAAAGTTATTAAGAGTATGATTCATTTTGTCACCAGTATCCTGTCCTAGGCATTTGTGTTCTGCCTATGAAATTCTAGGATTAAACCAATTTAAAAAACCCAATAGACTTCCATTTTTAACAATACAGCACATTGGTTATTCTGTCATGAAAATGTCTTAAAACAATGTGTGAATACCTATTGCCATATATTTTCTCTTCCTTCAAAGACCTCCCAACTGGCATTCCATGTGACAGCTCTGGTGAGGGGCAAAACAAATTAAATAGCCAGGTGTATGATGCCTGTCATCAAACATGCTCATCAGTATTTAAGCCTAGATCCGTACACCCTGACATCCCATCTTATCAGATCTTGGAAGCTAAGCAGGGTTGGGCCTGATTAGTACCTGGATGAGGGCATCCAAGGGAGGGAGAAGGACCCAGCAACCCACTCCCCAAAAGCAATCAACCATTAAAAACCCTATGGAATAGCAGAGAAGCACTGACATAGTGCCAGGCATGGCACAGTGTCGGGGAGTGTTTCATCTGTTGTACACAGTCCCTATGAGTTGGACCCAACTCAATGGCACCTAACAACAATAACCCTTTAAAGTACAAATACTGTGTCTGTGAAAAGGTAGCAGTGATAGAAAATAGGGTTAACTTAGTTTATTATGAGCTGCATCTTTGAATATGTTTTAAGAATTTATGCAATCTAAAAACCTTAAACGAAGATACTAACTGAGGTAAATACAGAAATTTGTATGTCAATGCATTGAAAGGAGGAATGTTTTTCCTGATTGGTGGACAAAAAGTGCATTTCCTAACAAACATCAAAAATACATTATATATAATGTCTATATTATATAATGGATATATAGTGCGTGTATATATATGAAACTGGAAAATTATTTCCCAAATTTGTAAATTGTTCAATGGATTTGGCTTTCAATACAACAAATAGAACAAGTACCCTAACAATCATATCACATTCAAAAAACACATTGATCATTCACAAAAACCTTCCAACTGCGAACTTAGAGGCATCTTAACACATCACAGAAATTTGCAGAGGAATGACACTTTTGCTGGCTATGTCCTTAAAAAAGAAACTGTCTAAGGTAGTAGGCTCAAAATTTTATGTGTAAAAATAAGTAAACTTTTAAGTGTCATTTTGGGTATAGTATTATAGGACAAGGCACTCTGTCTGCATGACCTTGCTTCCAGCCCAAGTTTACTGTATACATGTTAAATTAGTTAGCAATAGCATGTCACTGTAACAAATGAAAATAATATCATGGGAGAGTGCAAAGTATTGCTCTTCATCTTTTCACTAAAGATGGAAATGCAGGGAAAAAACTATCTGTATAAATTAGAATGGCTAGCCATACATCTCTGAAATAATATAAAATTCGTGGCACTGAAAAGACTTTTGATATAAGATTAAGATGGTAGTAGACTAGTTGTAGCACTGACTCTAAAAGTCTGCTTCTGAAAGAAATCTGATAAAGAAGGAAGGTCTTAACTACTGTTTTCTCCTAACAAGAGTAACTGACCTTTTACTGTTAAATACTAAACTAAATGACAGCTTTACAAAACTATTTCAAGTATTCATTGTCACAGTGAAAATGTGAGATCAATGTTAGAGTGAATGATCTGAAAATTCTTTTGATGAAAAAGGCAAGGCTACTAAATCAAAACATATACAAAATGCTTCAACGCATTTCTTTATGTGATATGAATAGAAAGAGTATTCATAAAAAGTTAGAAAAATTAAGATAAATTATATATTAGTACACCTTCCCAACCGCACTTTATAAAAAATTCAAAATAGTGTACTGTTATCTCAATCTACACAATAAAAATGCCTGGACTTGGCAAACATCGTCTATCTGTGCATGTGTATTCTCAGTAGAAGGTTTTTTGAGTCACTTTTTAAAAGTTTTATTTTAATTGTTAATCTTATTGAATCGTCAGTAAACCCAGCTGATTGGGACCCACTGTGGTTCCATTCTCAGTTTCTCTATGGCAGTTTGTAGTTTCTCAAAGGCTTTGTCTAGATTGTCATTTATGATGATCAAATCAAAATAGTGGTTGTATGCTCTCTGAATCCGTGCACTTTCATCCACTGTTTTCTTCAAGTCAGAGTCCTGTGAAAGAGTTTTAAAAGGAAATGTTTAGATTGTAATGCATATTTACTTGCTCAAGCTCTAAAAGCAGTAAGAAATGTGGGTTGAATATTGTTATTCTGATATTCATCCTCAAAATATAATCTGTATTGTACTTAAAAAGTACCAACAATCTTTCTACCTATATTCATGTTGGCATTTCTAAGTATTCTGCACCTTCTGTTTTGCTTGTATCAGGATAAGATTCCTAATTAAAAGACTGCTGACAATAATCTTAAGGTGAATCTAAGGTAATAAAGGAATTATTGCAGGGGACTAATTTCTAGCTGGCTTCTATATATGATCCTTTAAAAAAAATTCTATGGTTTATGTAAATCATGGGACCCAACTTCTACTGGCTTTTTTTGTTCAAAGCCAATTTGCTACCCATCTCTAAGAAAGTCAGACAAGCTTAAACACACACACACACACACACACACACACACACACACACACACACACTTTTATTTGTATTTTTGTGCAAATGCTCTTTATATTTCATAAAGTAGTGCTAGTCATTTTAGAATGATGCAGGAAATACCTAAGTAAAGGGTTCTTCATGAGCAAGTAAAGTTTTTCACACAATTCCACTGCTCCATATTCTACAAATAATTATTGTTTCTGTTAAAGTATCTACTATGTTTCAGAATGCCTGCAGCCATAGCCCTGTGGTGTCTGATCCCGTCAGATCTCAGAAGCTAAGCAAGGTTGGGCCTAGTTAGTACTTGGATGGGAGACCACCTGGGAACATGATACTGTAGGCTTGGGAGAAGCACCTGGCAACCCACTCCCAAAAACCAATCCACCATCGAAAACCCTATGAATAGCAGAGAAGCACTGACAATAGTGTTTTGCCTGTTGTACACAGGATCGCTATGAGTTGGATACTGTCTTGATGGTACCTAACAACATCATGTTTCAGAATAAGACAGAACAACAAATAAGACAGAGAGTGTTCTTGCCTTTTAGAATAAAAGACAAACACAAAAAATTGAAAGTTAAAATAAGTACTATAAAAGAAACGAACCAAACACAAAGAATTTTATGAGATCTACTTTAGATTCAGTGACGGGAAAAACATTGTCCAAATGACAATTAAGAACTAAAGGAAAATAAATTGGCTGTTGTGTGTAGAAAGAACATTCTAAGCAGAGAAAATGGTAGCACAATGGCCAGATGAGGGAAATGGCCCAGGTACATTTGCTAAAAGAATATCAGAGTGGATGGAAGGCTGAAGGTTGGGCCCAGGTCATGGAGGACACAGAAGTGATGAAGAGACATTTATGGGTTTCACATGGGAATGTGACATGACACCAGTGGATGCCATGATCCAGGTCAAAGAGAGGGGCTGTCTGGATTATAATAGCACCAGAAGAGGTAGAAAAGACATCAGCTTGGAAATTTATTTCAGTTAAGAAATCCTCAAGATTAGCTGATGGGCTAGAATGAATCAAGAGTAGCTAGCTTTTAGGTTTATAGCTTGAGAAAATGGGTGGCTTTCAAGATGCAGAGTTGATGGGTGGAGGGTAAAGAGAGTGTGACTGTTTCAGGGAAACTCAAAATGTTCTACTTATTATTATTAATGATCATATATTTTATTAAATAATTATGTAAAAATGATAGCCAAAATATTGATTTCTTAAATATAGTATTTTAAACCATAGTTAAAACAAAATTTGGAGCTACTGGGAAAAAGGACCGTCCTCATAGAAATATTTAATGCTATCCAAAAAATACTCTGCTTCAACACGAAGTCTATTATTACTTTTAAAGGTACACAGTTCTGTTATTACACAATATGGGATAACTACATGTTACATATTTTGAACTAACATTTCAAATGTAGACTACATATTTTATCTAAGACTTAAATAATAACTTTCACTTTGCTATGACATACTTTGTTGTCCTTAGATTCTACTGATTTTGTAGATGCTAAGTTGAAGATGTCTGTGAGACATCCAAGTGGAGATATAAAGTAGGTGACAAATCAGGGGTCTGAGGTCTATGCTAGCTATGTAAAATCATCAGCATAACAATAGATGTATGAACATGGTTTTGGTGAAAACAGCTAAGGGAAAGCGTAGAGAGAAAGTGTAGAGGATTCATCACTAGGCCCAAGGAACCCAAATACCTATAAATGCTCCTAAGACGACTTGTAGTCTGAAACAACTAAAATATTTTTGGTCATAGATGTATGCCATAATTCAACTTGACAGCAATTCTTAGCTTCTGAAATCTGACAGGAATGGATGCCATATTGATATGGCTGCAGGCATACCCCTTGTATTAGTCTTAAAATACCATTTACCCTAGAAGAAACCTGAGCATCTGGGGAAAATGTAGATTCCTGGCCAGAACAGGAAATGTACATGATGAGCCTGGAATACTTGTCACACCAGGCAGCAAGGAAACTAACCCAGGCTATCAAGCTCAAGACAAAAAGTCTCAAGGCCAACTAAAGAATATCAAATAAGTTTGAACCCATGCACTAATTAAACAAAAAGCACAGAAAACTAGCCCTTTTTGGTCCCCTGAAGGCTTTCAGGGAACAAGGCTGACAGTATCAGGAAGGTATCCTGTGTATGAACTGTACCTCAGAATAATGATCAACTGACTTGATGACACCTAACGACAACAATGAGGCTTTAGGGAGAGTTCTAGTTTATAAATGCAGAAGGAATGACAAATTTAGAATATTACCACTTTGCTCCCTCTAAAAAAAAATGGATCTGGGCAAAGATCAAAATCTTGCCAAAATTATTAGGTGAAAAACTACTTTATGGATCAGGCTGACAACACCTGAACTCACTGATTAATCTTATCACGAGAGAAACAGGCTGACATACTCCTCATGATATAATAAAAGACAAAATATTACTTATGAATTGTCCTTGCAAAAACCAACCAACCTGAATATGCATCTGATCAGGCCCTTCCTATAGGTTTATAAAGTAACACAGGGATAGAGGGGGATAGAAAGGATGACATCCAGGCTGAGGAACATTCTATAGGATAAATGACTCCAATTTTTTTTCCCCCCAGTACAGAGGAGCTGAACCTAGGGCCTCACTCATGCTTTTGTAAGTGCTCTACCACTGAGCTGCATCCCCAGCCCATTTTTTACTTTGTAAATTTTGAGACAGGGTCTCACGAAGTTACACAGGCTGTCTTTGGCCTCAAACTCATGGATTCTCCTATCTCTAACTGAGTCAGTGGGATTATTGGTGTGGGCACCGTGCATGCCTGGCTAAATGACCCAATTTTTTTTGAACAAGTAAATTGCAATCTTGAAAGAGAGGACAGGGAGGGAGACAGTGAGGCAGATAGTGAGAATTTACAGATTAACAGACTAAAAAAGGATATCTGCTTCCAGCCAAAGTGGAATAATAAGAATTAGACTAATGCTGCCACCTGACAACTAAAAAAATGTACAAAACATGTAAAACAACAGTTTGAAAGACATTATCATCAGGTAGTGAAAGGTAAGTCATCCCAGAGAGGTGAGAAACAAATGAAGGAAGCACCTCAGCTTAGTCCCTCAAAAGAGTTTCTGGGTGA
This sequence comes from Pedetes capensis, assembly GCA_007922755.1. Taxonomy (NCBI): domain Eukaryota; kingdom Metazoa; phylum Chordata; class Mammalia; order Rodentia; family Pedetidae; genus Pedetes; species Pedetes capensis. The sequence continues at coordinate 18,883 of VMDO01014416.1, read as the reverse complement.
GGGAGAGCTCAGCAGCAGCCCAAGGACTCTCAGTTGGGGCCAGGCTGGGAGTTCAAGAAAGCAAGGCGGCCAACATTTGCAGAAAACCAAAAAATAGCACAGAGACAGAACTTTGGAGATTTGTGCTATGTCCTTGCCAGTATTCAGCTGAGTATTAACTGGTGCATGTGTCCATTACCTGAAGCCGAAAAAGAACCCTAGAAAGAACTAGAGGTATTTATACTGTGCCAGGAATAGTACCTGTTCTTACCAGAACAGAAAACCTCATGATTTATAGGCTATGTGGAAGAACACAAAAGGGATCTTGCCTCAAGAGTGGGGAATACTGGGTTCTAGAATGAGAACTGCTCAGGTCTTACCTCATAAATTTTAAAAACAAGATCTTAAGAGAAACAAACTATTTCCAAATAACTGTATCTCAGAATAAAACTCATAATGGCTGGCATCAAAAAACAAACAAACAAAGGGAAAACTGAAAAAAAGAAACAATTAAAAAGAAGTGGGAAAATATGACCCATGAGAAAAATCATTCACTCAAAAGTGATTCAGAATTGGCACAAATATTAGATTTAGTGGATTATATATCTTATATTCAGAAAATAGAGACACAGAGCAACTTGAAAGAGAAGTAAAAGGATTAATACAACCTGACTTCAAGGCACATATCAGCTCTAGGGTGAGGGGAAGTGAGTGTGGTAGGAGTGGTTTGGTTGTAGTTACAAAGGAGCATGGGAACAGTGTGAAGGTGATGGACATATTGTTTGAGTTGGGATCATTTCATGAATGCATACATATACTCAAATATATCAAACTAGAAACTTTTAGGTATGCACAGATAATTGTTATGTCAATATCTCAGTTAAACTGAAAGAAGAAGGAGACATAGGAGATATTAAGTAAATTGAATGTGCTGTTCTTGTTTGGATTCTGATTTGCACAAGTCAACTATAAAAAAATTGTAAGTCCTGGGAGAAATTCAATTATAGACTGCATATTAAGATACTGCCTGCAGCCGTAGCCCTGTGGCATCCAATCCCATCAGATCTCGCAAGCTAAGCAGGGTCAGGCCTGGTTAGTACCTGGATGGGAGACTGCCTGGGAACACCAGATGCTGTAGGCTTGGGAGAAGGACCCGGCAACCCACTCCCAAAAATCAATCTGCCATTGAAAACCCTATGAACAGCAGAGAAGCACTGACAATAGTGTTTCCCCTGTTGTACAGAGGGTTGCTATGAGTTGGATACTGACTCGACAGCACCTAACAAAAACAACAATTAAGATACTGCTTATTTTTTGTATTAATGCCACAATCATATTTTTAGTCTTTATCTCTTAGAGATAAGTATTAAAGTACTTATAGATGATATGACATCAAAGATTTGCTTCAGTGCCGTGCGCGGTGGCGCATGCCTGTAATCCCAGTGGCTCAGGAGGTGGAGGCAGGAGGATGGCAAGTTCGAGACCAGAGGCAGTCTGCGTAATTTAGTGAGACCCTGCCTCAAAAAGTAAAAAAAAATGGGCTGAGGGTGCAGCTCAGTGGTTCAGCACTTGCAGAGCATGCAAGTGCGAGGCCCTGGGTTCAATCCACAGTACTGAGGAGGGGAAAAAAAAAAAAGAAAGAAAGAAAGAAAGAAAGAAAAAAGATTTGCTTCAAAATAATTCAAGGGTAGGAGGAAGTGGGGAGAGGTCTAACTGAAAAAAGAATAGCCAAGTATTACTGACGCTATAAAATTGGTATATAAGGGTTTATCTTCTCCCCTCTTTTGAATATACAGTATCTTAAAATTTTCCATAATATGAAAAAAAGGAGAGAGAGAGAGAAAAAGACAAAACGTAACAGAAACTAAACAAGAGAACATCTAACTCATATTGACAATAAACCACATGATGGACATGCTTGCTAATGGTCCTGGGCCCAGTTTCCTCCCTAGTAAAATTAAGAAGAGGAATGGATTCATTTGCATATTTTAATACCAGTCCTTGTCATTTTACACAAGGGACCTAAACTTTTGTTTTAAAATAAAGTAAGCAGGGATTCTCAGGCAAAAACAATACTGTTCCAAATCTTAACTACACCTAGTAAATGCACTTTATTCTATTATATCTTACACAGTTTATTTCCCAAGTATCATTAAATAGGATCAAACATACTGTGAAGAAAAGGAAGAGGAAAGAATTTAGTGAAAACAAAATTGTTAGCCTGAAGTGAAGTACTCACCGTCAAAAGCTTAGTAGTGATTCCTGCATCCACTACAGCCTTGTGCATGGCACGTAATGTCTCTAGCTCTGGAGCAGCAATAAATACCACATAGGGCATGAACTCAGATGTCCTCAACACTTTTAGTGCCTGTGTAGAAGAATAATTACAAATGAATTTATATATGCTATCCTTTAGTATAAATCAAAGTCTATCTACCCTTTTCCTAAGGATTAAGGACTTAAGTTACCGCCTCCCTCTATCCCTGTGACCTCACATAGTACTTTCCTAAAATAATGATCCATTTGTTTTTTTGTGAAATCAGTCTTACTACTCTTTGTTCCTCTTGAACAAAGGAAGGTGTAAAACTTGTTGTTAGGGGCCATTGAGTAGGGTCTGACTCATGGCAACCCTATGTACAACAGAACAAAACACTCCCCTACACTGGGCCACGCCCAGCACTATGTCAGAGCTTCTCTGCTATTAGGGTTTTCAGTGGCTGATTGTTTCAGGATTGTCTTGGTAGTGGGCTGCCAGGTTCTCCCATTTTTTGCAGTGCTGGGGATACACCACAGGGCCTCAGAGAATGCAGAGCAGCACTCTACCAACTGAGCTAACCCTCAGCCTAGTGTAAAACTTAGTTATCAAAAAATCATTAAGATTGCTGTAAACTCTGTTAACTGTAGAATTCTGTTAATATTGAAAAAGTAGAAATAACTACAGTGCAGATTAACTGACTGAATAAATGAATATGCATCCATACTGTAAAATACTGTGCAGCAACTACAATTAACAAAAAACTTTACATAGACTATTAAGAAAAGATCTTAAAGTCATATTGTGTAATGAAAAAGCTAAAGAATCTGCAAAAATTCTTCCATTTATTTTAAAAAAAACAAGATAAAGCCCATCACATTAATATATTTGTATTTAAAATAAGGCATGCCAAGTGACAAGAAAGATATATACCAAACTCTTTCTTCAGTAGGCAAGTAAGGTTGGACAGAAGGTAGATAGGTGGGAAAGGGTGAGTGCAACTGAGACATGGAGGAAAAATGAAAGAATACTCTGTGTGTGTGTGTGTGTGTGTGTGTGTGTGCACGTGCATGCATGCATGTATGTAAGGGGATGACTTCAGTGTTTAATTCTTTATGTTGCAACCTTGAGTTTTAAATAACATTCCCCAACACATGCATTTATGTATTATTTGAACAAGTATACAAAGTACTAAACTTCTGAAGATTTAATTACACTATTTCTATTACTATCCAAGCCTCTGGTACCTAACTGATGAGTGATTTATTTATTTAACTAGCTGTGGATGTGTAATAAGGTTCTCTATCACCAAAAGTTAAGAGGAAAAGAGCCACCTTCCCACCTTGACAAAATAACACTCCCACCCCTCTACACACAAACAAAAAGTCAGGAAATAAAATTTTAGAAACAGTTGTAGAATACATGTAGCTCACTTGTGGGTTGACATCCAAAATGCAAGTCCGTCCAGTTTGGACAACTTCAAGAATAGAGTCAATCTTGGTTCCATAGAGGTTTCCTTCGTATTCCCCATGCTCCAAATACTTCCCAGCTTTAATATCTGCTTCCATCTCTGATCGCGCTACAAATTTATATGCCTGGCCATCTTTTTCATCTTCCCTGGGCTTCCGTGAAGTAACTAAATAAAATAATGTTGAGAATTTGTGCAAGGATACCATAGGGTATAAAAGTGACTAACATACACAAGTGTAGCTTCACATCTTCTGCCTAATTCAGGGGTGGGCAAACTATACCCTCCAGCTAAATCTGACCTAATTCCTGTTTTTATAACGTATTATTCAGCCACAACCATGCTCATTTGTTTATGCAGTGTCCATGGTTTCTTTTCTATTAAAACACAGAGATGTGACAGAGATTATATGGCCTGAAGCCTGTCACATTTTCTATGTGGACCTTGAATGAAAAACATTTACTGACCCCTGATTTAGAAGAATGTTTTAAAATGTAGTCCCTAACATAAAATTTGTTTTAAAAAATGTGCTTTTGAAATTCAAATATATATTTTCCTAGAAGTAGAGCCCTAAATTAAGTTCTTAATTATAGGTTCCCCCCCCAATACTGTTGGGTTGAACCCAGTGCCTCACAAATGCTAGGCAAGTGTTTTACAACTAAGCTGCACCCCCAGCCATGCTTTCTGTAATTTTTTTGAGACAAGGTCTTACTGGCACTACATGCATGTGCTGCAGTGCCTGCCATCATGAGTGATTCTTAATAAGGTCAAGGCCTGTTGCAAGTGCATCTTTTCCAATTGACCAACACTCCCCCTTTCCCTTAAAGAATCTATTACATATTTTCTTTCCACTTCAACATGAGTGCCTGTAAGATTGGCAAAGTTCACCTATTCTTACTTTGTAATATTAGTTTTCTGTAGCACAGTTCTATCTACAAATTATCTATTCTTTATCTTACCTCAAGACTTTTCTTTTAGTTTCCTGCTTACTGATATTCCCAAACATTAATGCTGTACTTTATACTTCAGAGGTGGAGTTGTTGTTCGGTGCTGTGGAGTTGGTGTAACAACTCATAGCAACTCTCACAGGGTTTTCAATAGCTAATTGTTTCGGGATTGCTCTGGAAGTGGATTGCTGTGTCCTTCTCCCACTTTTGTGTTGCTGGGGATTGAACCCCAGTCCTCAGAGTGTGCAGAGCAGCACTCTACCAATTGAGCTAAACCCCAGCCCAGAGGTGGAGTTAGTCACCTTATTATTGTTATGGTCTATTGGCCTCCTCTATTCTGAATGAGAGTGAATAGACCAAGTCCAAATTCAGAAGTAGGAGATTCTTTTGTATGATATTTTAGACCTCTGAATACTTTCAGAGATACATAATTCCTTTGCCACTTGGTCTGTGTTAGGAATGAACTACTGCACCTTTCCAAACTGTTGCAAAACTGGGCTGTCAACTTTGTCATCACTAGCTTTGAGGACAAGAAATAATTTTTTTTGTGTGTTACATCCAAGTATAGCATTAATCTGATCTTGATTGGATCAATTATGAAGAAGCATCCTACTTGTATTGTACATTAACTATTTATGCTTATTTGGTAATGAGGCTTGTTGTTGTTGTTGTTGTTAGGTGCTGTCGAGTCGGTATCCGACTCATAGCGACCCTCAGAGGGTTTTCAATAGCTGTTTCGGGATTGCCTTGGGAGTGGGTTGCCAGGCCCGTCTAGACACCATGAAAACTGACCCACCTCCATTACTGGGAGGTTACACCTAGGGCTTCATATACATTAACCAAGTGCTCTACCACTGAGCTGCACCCTCAGCCTCTCTTTATTTTTTATTTTACGACAGGGTCTTGCTATGTTGCACAGGCTGCCTTTGTCTTTGAATTTGGCAATCCTCCTGCCTCTACCTCCAGAGTCGGTGGGATTACAGGTGTGCACCATGGCACCTGGCCAAGAAAACTTTTATAAGAAAAAAAGGAACTTCAAACTCAAGCTCAAAAATAAGGGCCTTATTCATCATGAGACCTGTTTTGTGGCTCAACCTTAAGGACCTTAAGTCATCCTAGACTACGGCAAAGAGCATTTATAACTAACTTCAAGAGGCTATGATGGTTTTTAATATTCAAAATCATGTGACTACTGTTTCTGGAACCATTAGCCCAAAGTGGTATGATAAAACTTCTATGGAAACTTTAAATTCCCCTAAATAAATATATAATAGGTTTTGGCTCAATTTTCTGTGGATATAACTTTAAGAGGCATTGTTTCTTAGCGAAGTCCTACAGTGAAACCATATATGGAAATATGCTGCTAGAAATAAATATGTATATGATACATATGTACACATGTATCACCTCCCAATAGGTTGAATCTAATTCTTGGCAAAATGTTTAAAAGTGACTTTTAATTACAAACCCATTCACTATTGAACATGAAAAAAAATCTATATTGCCACATATTTAAACCCCTTTCTACTCCCAGAACAGAGAGACTGGAATTGACTACAACTGATTTCTCAGGCTTAAATGCTGAGCAACTAAATAATGTGACTCATTAGAAATGAATTTTTCCGATTGGTCAGCAAAAATTTAAACTTTAGCGGTAAAGAATCAATATAAAACTTCATTTGTTAACTAAGCTCAAGGTATCAATGCAAAAGAGGAAATAGAGAATAAGGTAGTTTATCCCCCTAGCATAACAATACTTTTCTATTTTATCTTAGGATCAACTTAATAAAATGTCATCCATATCATACACAATATTGTGTATTAAAATTCACGCAATCTCATCACTGGGCTTATACCTTAAGGGACTGTAATCAGTATGCCAAGGAGACACCTGCACTCCCATATTCACTGTAGTCTTATTCACATACCCAAGACACAGAGATAACATGTCTGTCAATGCACAATATGTTGAAAGGATAACAACTGGTTAACAGATATAGAGTTATAGTTAGATAGAAAGAATATGTTCTGGCGTTCTATTGCATGGCAAGATGACTATAGTTGATGATAATGTATGTTTCAGAAGAGATACAAAGAAAGGATAAATTCTGGAGGTGATGGAAAGCCTAATTACACTGATGTTATTCCACAATGTATACATGTACCAAAACATCATATTGTATCCTATAAACATACACAATTATTTAAAAAAAATCAGGCAAACATGTCACATTTAATTAGTATTTCTTTTCTGCTTTGATCCTGAAGATTTTTTTTAAAAGCAAGGTGAATAACAAAGAAAAGTAAAACACACCTATATTATGTAAAGAAGTGAGTTGATGGATGGATGGATACACATAAGTTTTCTATATTAAATTCAGACCTGAAAATTCACTTAAAATAAAGGTCTGTTCAAAGGTAAAATACTACATTTTTCTAGAAATTAACTGGCACTGGGAATTCAAGAAACCGAATCATTTATACAATCCCTTTGATCTAATGATTTTACATTTGCAATTTATATAGTCACACTTCATCATCACTTCATTTATAATAAAAATGCCCCCCCACCAAGCCCATTAAACAACTCCCCATTGTGCCCTCCTCCAGCTATTTGTAAACACTACTCCACCTTTTATCTCTTTGACAAACTCCAGGTACTTTATATAAGTGGAGTCATGCAATGTCTGTCCTTTTGTATGTGGCTCTTTTCACTCAGCATGTTTTCAAGGATCATTCATTTGCACCCAGTATCAGAATTTCGTTTCTTTTTTAAGGCTGAATAACATTCTAGTGAATATGCATGTCATACCTTATCTACTCATCCATCATCAATGTGGTCATTTAGATTTTCTTTTCTTTTTTTGCTATTGTAAATAAGACTGCTATGAACATTAGTGTACAAATACCTATTTGAATCCTAGCTTTCAATTCTTTGGGGAATATACCTAGAAACTAACTTGCTGGGCCATAACACTACTCTGTGTTAGATTTTTAAAGGAGTTACTATACTGTTTTCCACAGTGGAGACATCGTTTTACATTGCTACTAATAATGGACAAAGGTTCCGTATTTCCCCATCTTCATCCACCCTGGCTATTGTCTTAAAAAAAAAAAAAGCCATTCCTAATGGGTTTGTGGAGTGGTACATCATTGTAGTTTTGATTTGCATTTCCCTAATGATTAATGATGTTGAGCATCTTTTCGTGTGCATGTTTGCCATTTTTATAGCTTCCGTAGAACTGTCTATTTAAACCCTTTTTTTGATTGGGATTTTTGTTGAATTCTAAGATTAATATTTATATATTTTAATGACTTGTGGGAAAAAATTCATGATGTTCATTCATTAATTCATCAAATATTTATTGTGTATATACAATGTATGAGTATGAGATCCTGTTCCAGGTGCTGATTCTACAGAAGTGCAAAAGACAGACAAATTTCTGGTTCTCATGGGACATAGTCTTTAACATGGAGACAGGTGAGTAATTAAACAACATATAAAAATTTAAGTGCTGTAATAAGCAGTAGGTACTAGAGAGGCTCCTTTTTTTTCCATTGAAGACAGGGTCTTACCATGTAGCCCTGGCTGGCCTTAAGCTTTCCATTCTTTTGCCTCAGCTTTCTAAGTGCTGAGATTACAGATGTGTGCTCTCATACCCAGCCTGAAGAGGCTATTTTAAGTTGAATGGTCAGTGAAGCCCTCTAAGAAGATATGACTTGAATAAAAAGTGAAACAAAAAGTAAAGGTCAAGGTATGAAAATCTGGGAGGCAGAGTATTTCAGGCAAAGTGACTAAGGAGAACAAAAAAGCAAGAATGATAAGCTTGAGAAACTTAAAGAATGGCTACTGTATCCTGTCAGATCTCAGAAGCTAAGCAGGGTCTGGCCTGGTTAGTACTCGGACGGACGGGAGACTGCCTGGGAACACCAGATACTGTAGGCTTGGGAGAAGGACTCAGCAACCCACTCCCCAAAATCAATCCACCATTGAAAACCCTATGAACAGCAAAGAAGCACTGAAAATAGTTTCGCCTGTTGTTATGTAGGGTCACTATGAGTCAGATACCAACTCTATGGCACCTAACAACAACAACAACAGTGTAAAGGCTATATAGGGCTATAGTAACAAAAACGGTTTGGTACTCACACAAAAATAGGCCTGAAGACCAGTGGAACAGAATTGAGGGCCCAAAGATACACCAACACACCTATAGCCGCCTGATCTTAGCAAAGGAGCAAAGCAGGCAACTAGAAAAAGGATAGCCTCTTCAACAAATGGTGCTGGGAAATTTGGATTTCCACCAGCAGAAAAATGAAAACAGACCCAAACCTCTCAATATGTACGAAAGTTAACTCAAAATGGATAAAAGACCTCAACATAAAGCCAGAAGTCTTAAAATTATTAGAAGAAAAGATAGGCAATACGCTCCAACATATAGGCATAGGATTGTTGTCGTTGTTGTTAGGTGCTGTCGAGTCGGTATCCAACTCATAACGACCCTCATAGGGTTTTCAATGGCAGACTGTTTTGGGATTGTCTTGGGAGTGGATTGCCAGGTCCTTCTCCCATTTTTGCGGTGCTGGGAATTGAACTCGGGACCTCAGAGACTGCAGCGCAGCACTCTACCAACTGAGCTAAATCCCAGCCCAGGCATAGGATGTTGTTGTTGTTTTTGTTAGGTGCCGTTGAGTTGGCATCTGACTCATAGCGACCCTCATAGGGTTTTCAATGGCTGTTTCGGGATTGCCTTGGGAGTGGATTGCCAGGCCCTTCTCCCATTAGGCATAGGATAGCATTTCCTTAATAAGACTACAACTGCTCAGGAAATTGCAACAAGAATACAAGAAAATGTATTACACGAACTTAAAAAGCTTCTGTACAGCAAAGGAAAGAATCAACAGAATTAAGGAAGACCCCACTGAATGGGAAAAAAATCTATGCATCCTACACATCTGACAGAGGACTAATTTCCAGAATTTACAAAGAACTCAAGAAAGCAACTCCCAAGACAAAAAAATAATCCAATACACAAGTGGGTAAAGGAACTGAATAGGCAATTCTCAAATGAAGTGTGTAAGGTCGTGAAACACATAAAATAATGCTCAATATCCCTAGCTATTAGGGAAATGCAAATCAAAACAACTCTGAGATTCTACCTTACTCCAGTAAAAATGGCTAAGATCAATAATCTCACAAGAAGATATGCAAGTAGAAAGGAGACCATTGGTGAGGAGGGTGGGGATGGGGGAGGAGGGTCATGACAAGGTAAGGGGGAAGTTACGTGAACAATATACAATGAAATGTATATATGGAAATGTCATGACACCCATTAAGTTGTACATTAAAAATCACCAACAAAAAAAGGTTTATTTTTTAAAAACAGAAAAAAAATGGCTAGTGTACTAAGCAGGGAAAAAGATATAAATATCTAAATAATGTAACTATAATTCTGTAATTACACATTTTATAATTAGAACTTTTAAAAATTTTAAAAATGCACATAAACAGAATGTTGAATGGGACTTTAATTGCAGCTACAGAATTTTTTTCAAGTCCCAAGTAGATGCTAGGATACCAAGGATCTATAGTTGCATCTTTCAGAGTTTACCAAAAAGTGGTCAACTTGGTCCTAGCGTCAATTATCTAAGCAACTCCATCTTATGTATATTCAAAAAGAAGTCACTGAGGTAGTGAGTCATCGGTTCAGGGGGAAATATACTGTTTCTTTTCTTTTCCTTCCCCCATAGTAAAAGTATTCTCCTTGGAGAATTCTGAAGGTCCACCATGACACCATGTAGCAGTGAATTGGCTGGTATTCCTAACGTTTGGAAAAGCAAGAAAGATCTTCCTGCAGACTAATATATGTAGGTGTATACATATCCAAAAGTTGTTGTTGTTGTTGTTGTTGTTAGGTGCCATCAAGTCGGTATCTGACTCAGCAACCCTACATACACCAGGTGAAACACTATTGTTAGTGCTTCTCTGCTGTTCATAGGGTTTTCAATGGCGGATTGATTTTTGGGAGTGAGTTGCTGGGTCTGTCTCCCAAGCCTACAGTACCTGGTGTTCCCAGGTGGTCTCCCATCCAAGTACTAACCAGGCCGGACCCTGCTTAGCTTCTGAGATCTGACGGGATCGGAGGCCACAGGGCTATGGCTGCAGGCTACATCCAAAAGTTAGCCTACTTGAACTGTTCTGAAGGTACTCTACATAGAAAAACAGTGTAAGAAGCAAAAAAACAATATGGTCAATGCTCTGTATTCACTACCTCTGCATCTGCAGAATAAACCAACCACAAACAGAAAATACTCAGGAAAAAAAAATCCATAAAACAAGTAACCCAATGAATAAAGCCAAATTAGCTCTTACTGACCAAATAGACTCATCATTATTTCTTAAACAACACAGTTTACCAACTATTTATGTAGCATTTACATTGTATTTGTTGTTCTTGTCGTTAGGTGCCCTAGAGTCAGGGATTATAAATGATCAAGAGATGATTAAAATAGGAAGATGTGCATGGATTATATGCAAATACCACAAGACTTGAACATGCTCAGATTTTGGTGTCTGTATGGTGGGATTGGGTGGTAGCCGTCCTGGAACCAATCCAGGGATGACTTGTCAGAGATGTAGGACAGGAGATTAGGGCAAGGTCCCAAGGGGACAGCTGGAGATTATAATACCCTTGCCAGGGAAATACACAGTATGAAGCCTGCATGGTGTTTCCAAGAACCTGCAAATAAGTCACATTGAAGTGATAATGTTTAGATATTCAAGACTTAAAAAACTTCACCAGGAAAGATTTTTACATGACAGAACCTTTCTTCTTTCATTTTAGTGCCCACTTCTTCCTGCTCTGCTCTTGAGAAACAAAAAGTAGCAGAGGAGGATTTGAAAGGAAAATGATAAAATAAATTATACCCTCCCCTTCCCAATGTAGGTCCTGACCTACAGGTTGTGAATGAGCTGTAAGGAAGGGAAAAACCGTGGAATGGATTTAAGACTGAAGATTTGAATGAGACTAGCCTTTTTTTTTTTTTTTTTTAATGTATCTGAAAATGAGTTTTATTTAACAAAACGACACAGTTATAAGTGAAAGTTATACTACAAAGTTACAGAGTCTTCCAGGGGACTGAAGGAAAAGGTGGGGAAAGAAGACCTGATACAGCATCAGTGGCTGGACAAAAATTGAACAAAACTGTTTGAGTTCAGTTAGCTACTAGCTGGGAGAAATAACTCAGCAAGGGACAGTGGAAAATAATGTTTACGTGTGTATTGAAACAAGGTGAAAAAGATTTTTGGCAGACTGACAGAAATGTTTGGAGAAGATTAAAACATGATTTTTGTCTTTCCAATAATGCATCACTTGAACTTAATCATGAGGAAACAATCAGGTAAATCCACACCGGGGGACATTTACTTTATCAGGAATTATATTAAATAGACAAGATTAATTAAGAGGTGAAGACTACATAATGGGTTGAAGGAAAAAAATAATATCCAACTATATGCAGTCTACAAAAGATACTTTATATTTAAAGACACAAAGAAGTTGAAAGTAAAAGAATTAAAAAGATACACCATGCAAACAGGAACTCAAAGAGAGCTGTATCCTCACATCAGACAAAATAAGACTTTTCAGACAAAAAAAAGTTACTATAGACAAAAAAAAGAACATTTTATTATGATAAAGGGATCAACTTGTCAAGAAGGTAAAACAATTACAAACATATATTTATCTCACAAAGAATCCCAAAACACATGAAGCAAAACTTGACAGAATTGAAGACAGAAATAGACAAGTTAACATACTAGCTGGAGACCTTAATACCCCACTTTCAATGGACAGAACAAATAATTAGAAGATCTAAAAGGAAATAGAAGACTTGACCAACATTATAAACCAACTAGAACTAACACATCTATAGAACACTCCATTCAACAATAGGAGAATATACATTTTTCCTAAGAGCTCAGGGAACATTCTCTAAGACATACTATTCCTGAGGACATAAAGCAATTCTTAGTGAATTTAAGCGGAGTAAAATCTTCCATGTTTTCTGACCACAATGATCAATAACAGAAGAAATCAGAGAAGCTAAAAAATGTGGAAATTAAATAAGATACCAATAACTAATCAATAGATCAAATAAGAAATCACAAGTGAAATTAAAAAAATACTTTGAAATGGAGATGGCACTGCTTGAGATTGAATAGTTACTGATAGAGCTGGCCAGGTTGCTCCTGAGTGCTGGCTGACAGGCAGCACGCTCACAGCCTTGAAGAAGTGTGATGTCTGAAGTATGATGGTTGAACTAAACCAGTTCCAAGGAGAGGTTCTGTGCAGGGCTTTGGGTCCTCGGACAAGTATTTTAGGAGGTACTGATGGGAAAATGATCAGCGTTGTGGTAAGCTCCGAACACATGACAGCTAACAAGGGTAGGCTGAGGAAGAGCAACAAAAAAAGCACACTGCACACAGTGGTGCATATTCAAAATTCTAGCTACTCAGGAGGCTAAGGTAGGAGGATTATGAATTCCAGGCTATCCTGGCCAACCTAGTAAGATGCATCTCAAAAACAATAAAGAACAGGAGTAAGTAGCAGAGTGAAGGGCACGAAATTTCCTGCTATTGTCAACCAATCAGTGAATTAATAGTTTTCCTTTGGCTTTCACTTTTGGACAGGTTTCTAGGTAGGTTTCTAGCCTCCCCACAGTAATTGGTTTTGTATAAGATTATGATCATTTTGGAGAGAAGAAAGGATGTAGCAGAGTAGTTGTGGTAATAAGCCAGTTTATTTTAGACTTGGCTAACTGATTTGTATAGTTATATATTCCTGGATTAAGATTTAAAAGTCTTTGTAGCCATCTGTGTGAAGAGGAAATGTATTTATTTATATAAAAAATGAGAAAGAAGAAAGAGAAAATACTTTGAGATGAAAACAAAACCACAGCATACAAAAATTACATGATACAACTAAAGCACTATACAGTGGGAAACTTACAGCTGTAAATGCCTACATTAAAAAAGATGTTCTCAAATTAATAACCCAGCCTTCTACTAAAGAAACTGGAAAAAGAGCACCCTAAGCAAGTAGAAAGATATAAGAAAAATTATAGCAGAAACTAATGAAACAAAGAATAAGCTATATAGAGAAATATTCAAAAACTCACAATTTTTTTGAAAAGAATGAAATTGAGAAATCTTTAAAAAGACTGACCAAGAAAAAAGAGTCAGGAATGAAAGAGAGGATATTACTATGGATCCTACAGAAATCCTGACATTAAAAAACAGAAAATAGACATCTTTTACAACTATGCAAATATATTAAGAACTGTCAATGTGTGCCTTTAAAATGGGGACATTGTATGATAGGTGAATTATATCTTAAGAAAGATGTTAAAATGAAAATAAACTGAGAAATTTGGAAAACAATAAATACTATACATTCTTAAATCCGCAGTCTTTCAACAGTTCTAAAGGGCTACAAAATCAGAAACAGATTAGAATCATGTGTGGATTAAACTCAAGGTTGAGAGTACACGATTCTATTTGCATCTGATTTTATAACCCTCTAAAGCTATTGAATGGGTGTGGAACAGATTCAAGAATACATGGTAAAAAAATCATAAATAAATAAAACCCAAAATGATAAAGATATTGGGTAAAAAGGTGAACACAGAAGAGGGAATGACTAATACACAGTTCTGAAAAGTTACTACCTTTGGAAGGCTGTACTGTTGAAAGCATATAAATAGAAACTCTGGTTTTTGAGGGCATATGTACATATGTATTTTATTACTATTACTATTATTACTACCATTCTTAAGCCAGTTTTGTTACATACAATATGTCTTAATTTTAAAAAGATGAAAAAGAGCTGGGCATAATGGTTCACACGTGTAATCTCAGCACTTGGGAAGCTGTTGCAGGAAGATCTTGAATTTGGAGCCAGCCTGGGCTATACAGCGAGACCCAGCTCAAAACACACAATACAACAAAACAAAATAAATAAAAAGATGAAAAAATTTCAAAGAGATAGAAACCTTGAAACTAAAATGAAACCAATACAAACAAGTAAATCCCTAAACACTCTAAGCCAGGCCACATTAAAATTAACTTCAGGTATCTGATTTTATAGGGCAGAAGAAGCCACAAGCAAGGGTGCTAGAAAAGGATTCATGGATGAGAATGGGACTGATTTACCCCACACAAAACCTTGAAGAAACTTGGGACTTTGAGACAAAAAGTTAAAAGTTAAGGGGGCTCTCTAATGCATATGGAACAAGGTGATTTGTATCTCATCTCCTCCTTTATTTTTAATAGAGAATGGTCTCAGCAGGAATATTATCTGG
The DNA here is from genome assembly GCA_007922755.1 of Pedetes capensis. Taxonomy (NCBI): domain Eukaryota; kingdom Metazoa; phylum Chordata; class Mammalia; order Rodentia; family Pedetidae; genus Pedetes; species Pedetes capensis. The sequence continues at coordinate 3,873 of VMDO01014416.1, read as the reverse complement.
AGATTCTTCTCTGGGGAAACTCAATAGTTCCAAAAACACAAAAACTAAAACAACAAAACAAAACAAACAAACAAAAAACCCCAGGCCATCCCCCAAAGCAAAATAATTTTGGACAACTCCAATAAAACAGCTGGCTCCTTGCCCATGCCCTAAAATAAAGCTTGGCTAATTGCCAAGATTTGCCCAGGTACACAGAGCTGCCAGTCAGTTTTAACATTTTAAATCTAGATGTACAATGTAGGATCAGTACATAAAAGAAAAATCCTCCAGCATAAAGGGAAAACACAGATATACCATAAACAGTAAAAGTAATCCAGAGGAAATAGGTAATTTAGTCAACAGAAAAAATTTTTAATGATTACTGTATTCAGTATTCTTGAAGATACAGAAGACATAGTTCTCACAAGACAAAAAGAAAAAACAAAAGGGAAAGCTAATGTAGGGGAGCCTGTAGCCGTATCCCTGCAGCATCTGATCCCCTCAGATCTTGGAAGCTAAGCAGGGTTGGGCCTGGTTGGTACTTGGATGGGAGACCACCTGGGAACACCAGGTGCTGTAGGCTTGGGAGATGGACCTGGCAACCCACTCCCAAAAAAATCAGTCCGCCACTGAAAGCCCTATGAATAGCAGAGAAGCACTGACAATAGTGTTTCCTCTGTTGTATATAGGGTCACTATGAGTCAGATAATGACTCAGTGGCACCTAACAACAACAACAAAATGTAGGGGAAAGGAGGGGCCCAGAAAACAAAATCAAAAAATGAAAAATATGATGACTGTGATAACCCACTGACAGAAACTAAAGAAGTAGAAATCTTTCAAAGAATAAAGTAAAAAGATAAAAGAATAATATCATTAAAAAATTAAGAGGCTGAGAAGAGAACCCAGGATGTCCAATACCCCAGCTAATGGATCTTCTAGAAAAAGTAAACCGTGAAAAAAGAGATCATTCAAGAAATAAGAAAATAGCTCAGAATTGAAGGATATGAATCTGACTTTGATACGCTCACCAACCATCACCATGACAAATGAAAAAAGATATACCATCCAGGTATATCATTATTAAATTTCAGAATACTTTTAAAAAACAGTAAAATAAAACAAATTAAGAATGAATATCTATGAAACAAAAACTAGTCGTATAGAAGAATAAGACAAAACAGTGCTGAAATCAAAAAACAAAGGAAACAGAATAGCACTCATTCATGAGTAAAATCTTTTTTTTTTTGGCAGCATTAGGGGTTGAATCCAGGGCCTCACACATGGTAGGCAAGTACTCCACCACTGAACTGCACCTCCCTGCTCTCTTACTTTAAAAAAATTACTTACTTTGCTTTTGGAACATTATATAGAGATATTTTTATTGCATACATTATTAGGTACACAGTATAAAAAGAACAAAAATCCTACCCTCTAGAACATAAGAAGACAACAAAGTTATATAAATGGAATAAACATACAGCCTAAGTTGGGATTGCCACATTTATATTACATGCATAGTTACTAAAATGATTTTTTAGAATTCACCTACAAGATGTATGCCATGTAAGTATTAGTTCAGAGGCTTATAAAACAATTTTATTGGTAGTATTTATATGTGGGAAGAAGAAAACTTTACTGTATGTAATTATGTTTTGGGGAGGTCATGATTTAACAGTGACATTTTTATATTATGGATAAGACACTAAATGTAAGTACTGGTTACTTTAGAAATGCTACTTAAACTAGAATTGTTGTTGTTGTTAGGTGCCGTCGAGTCATGTCCGATTCATAGCGACCCTCATAAGGTTTTCAATGGCAGACTGTTTCGGGATTGTCTTGGGAGTGGATTGCCAGGTCCTTCTCCCATTTTTGCGGTGCTGGGAATTGAACTCGGGACCTCAGAGACTGTAGCACAGCGCTCTACCAACTGAGCTAAATCCCAGCCCTAAACTAGAATGGCATTTGCTAAATATATATTCTGTCTCAAACTCCATTCTAATATAGCTTGCTGTTGTTATTGTTGTTAGGTAACGTCGAGTTGGTGTCTGACTCATTAAACCTATGTACAACAGGTGAGATACTTTTGTTAGTGCTTCCCTGCTATTCATAGAGTTTTCAATGGCTGATTGTTTTTGGGGGGTGAGCTGCCGGGTCCTTCTCCCAAGCCTACAGCACCTGTGCTTCCAGGTGGTCTCCCATTGAAGTACTAACCAGGCATGACCCTGCTTAGTTTCTAAGATCCGACAGGATCAGATGCCACCGTGGTATGGCTGCAGGATAATACAGCTTATAAACTATCAAATGAAGCTATGGAAGTTTTAACATTAACATAGGTAGGCTACAAAAAGAACTGACTAGATTTTGGTACCTTTTCTTTCTTACACAAAGCACCTTCTCTTAGAAATGGGGTATTTAGTTAACTATCCTTTGGAACCTTAGTTACAATGAAAAGACAGAGGCCAAGAAAACAGAACTGCAGTCTCAGTGTCACAGACTGAAAAGTAACAATGAAGAACCATAGGCAGTGCAAGGAACACAACAGAGCACAGAAGTCTAGGTAATATGAGTTTGGTGGAAAATCAAACTAAATCTTATAAGTCTTAATATTTGAAGGGAATCACTTCACAAATTATAATTTTTTATTTTTTTTTTCCTTGGTGCTAGGGACTGTACCCAGGACTTCAGATATGCTAAGCACAAACTGTATTCCAGTCTCCTAATTTTTGACTTTCATACTCATCAAAGAAAGGAAAAAAAAATATTGTCAGCATTCTGTTTAAATGCAAGGAGGTATATCATAAATTTTAAAAACATGTCAGTGTAAAAATACCTCCTTTTCTGATGACGCATCATTAATGTACTTATATTTAGAAAGTGAACAAACTAACATTATGTTTAAGGAACACAGTAAACAAGCTGATAAAATTTGCCTATATTAAAGAAAAACTCAGTCTGTTAAGATTGACAAGGTAGGATTAGCTTTCCAACATGTGGAAAGGTCAACTTGTCCTATAACATGAATGTTCATAAAAGATTCACTGTCATGAATACTTAGCATATTTGGGTACCAGGCCAACTCCAGATCTGAGGAAAATATGAAATGACACAAATAAAAACCCCCTAGGAATAAAAACCCCCACATGTCTGTCAGTTTGCCACACTGTGGGGGCTTGTGTGTTTCGATGAGGCTGAAAGTTATGCCACTGGTACCTCAGATATGAGCAAGGTTACCCATGGTGGACAGGTTTTCAGCTGAGCTTCCAGACTAAGACAGACCAGGGAGTAGGACCTGGTGAACCACTCCCAAAAACAACTAGCCACTGAAAACCCTATGAATAGCAAAGAAACACTGTTAGATATAATGCCAGAAAATGAGACCCCCAGGTTGGAAGGCACTCAAAAGACTACTGGGGAAGAGTTGCCTCCTCCAAGTAGAGTCTACCATGATGAGGGAAATGGAGTTAAACCCCAGGGTGCTCAACTTGATGATGTGGCACGACTCAAAATGAGGAGAAACAACTGTAAACATCCATTAATAATTGGAACATGGAATGTACGTAGTATGAATCTAGGCAAATTAGAAATCATTAAAAGAGAAATGGATCGCATAAACATTGATATTCCAGGCATCAGTGAGCTAAAATGGACCGGCATAGGTCATTTTGAGTCAGACAATCATATGGTCTACTATGCTGGGAATGATAAACTAAACAGAAATGGGGTTGCATTCATCATCAAAAAAGACATTTCAAGATCTGTCATGAAATACAATGTTGTCAGTGATAGAATAATACCCATACGCCTACAAGGAAGGCCAGTTAATATGACTATTATTCAAATTTATGCACCCACCACTAAGGCCACAAATGAAGAAAGGGAAGACTTCTACCAG